>CM050201.1:26705092-26710092 GCA_027475355.1 Coilia nasus
TATGGGACCAAAGATGATAGATATGCCAAGATACTTCATGGTAGTTCATGTCTATGGGACCAAAGATGGTAGATAGGTGGAGCAAGATACTTCATGGTAGTTCATATCAAAGTGGGGATCAGTTCCGGCCTGCATTAAGGGGTGTGTCGTTAACGTACGACTGACGTTTTTCACGTCTCGTGGCCTCATGGTTGGTCCTTCCATGAGGGGGGGCTCTAATGAAAACAGGCTCTTTTATAGCTTACACGCAGTGATGGGCAACCTGGATTCAGAAGCTTCGATCCAATACCACATATTCCAAACCACCTGGTTCTTCTAACGGGATGATGAGCAGTTCTAATTACGATCAGCTGATTTAGGGAATGTCTGTTACAAATACACAGGGGCGGACAAACTGGATTGAGGAAGTAAAAGTCCTGCCATGTATTCCTTCTGTCTGTGCTCTCAACACAGGTGACTTCACTAACTAGCTCATCTACCTAGGATCAGCTGGTTCAGTGAATTGGCTGGAACAAATATGTGGCAGGACTTTTACTTTCTGAACCCGGGATGTCCGCCTCTGCAAATGCATGACACTGGGGGGATGCTGTGGCACATTGCGTAGAATGTGCAAGTGTCCATGAGGACCCACTTTAGAATCCGGCCTGAGTATGGGTAATTTTCCCACCCCAACCTGTCTCTCTATCTCCCATCTCCGGGGGCAGCTGTGGCCTAGTGGTTAGGGAGTTGGTCTTGCAATCGGAAGGTTGCCGGTTCGAATCCCGCCATACCCATGGTTGAGATGCCCTTGAGCAAGGCATCTAACCCCACACCGCTCCAGGGACTGTAACTGAAACCCTGTAAATATCTGTAAGTCGCTCTGGATAAGAGCGTCAGCTAAGTGTAATGTAATGTAATTTCCTGTCCCACTCTTCCTATTGCAACAAATGCATAAAAAGGCCAAAAAAAAAACTTAAAAAACAACAAATACATACTGTATTGTAGCTTTTGATGCCATCATTGCTTACACAGCTCCAACAGTTTCAGCTGGTGCCAGAAAGATCATGCACTAATAATAACTTTTCAATAAAATGGAACAAGGAGCCAAGGAAACAAAGTAAGAAAAGTGCAACTGGGTTTTTTATATATATAGAACTGCACCTGCGACCTTACAGAAACATATATGAACTTGAAAGTATCAACACACCGTAATTAATTGTTTTACATCTCCAGAGTCGATAATATGTTTTTTTCCGTTTTCTTTTGTAAACTCCCTCTGTTTAAATGCCAACTCTGTCAGGCTCCGCTAGGCCGTAATGTATTGCGGCTGCTGCAACAAATGCCTCTGTAATCCACACGGCTCTTAGTCTCTGTAGAGCGTGCACTAATAAAGGTCAGCGCTCTTAAGATATATAGTGTTTTCATCAACACTTGCCACCTCTTGCACTGCTGGTGCAGGCACCTTTTAAGAGCCTAGAGACTATTTCACAAGTAGTGTGAGGGGGAAATATCCAGGATACTGAAATTAAAAAATAATTTAAATGAAAGGTTAAATCATTCGTGCAATTAAAAACGTGAGGCTAAATGAAAGTGTAAATGACTTGCATTACACATAGTGTTACACATTACACATTGTCTGTGTATGTGTGTGTGTGGGTGTGTGTGTGTGTGTGAGAGAGAGAGACAGAGAGAGACAGAGAAAGAGAGAGAGAGAAAGAGAGAGACAGAAAGACAGACTACAGTAAATGCTAAATTATTTGCGTAACCGAAAACGTGAGGCTAAATGAAAAAAGGGTCATGACTTGCGTACACATAGTGTTAGCTTAGTGTTGGCTATGGTATGTTAATGTCGGTAGGCAGCTTGACAGAGCAAACTTATATGCCTGAGTACACTCATGTCCTCTGGCTGTTTTAGTAACATCAAACTGCACCCATGAGAGTTGGATTTCAGAGTTGCAAAACTTCCTGAAGCTGCTGCTCCAACCAATGCTACACTTTTGCTGCCAAACAAAATAACTGTACGTTTCTCCAGGGTGTCCACACCTCCAGTTACAAAACTAAACTTGTTTGATTTGCTGTCCTGTGTCTGTGTGTGTGTGGGTTGTTGTCTGTCTGGTTTCTTCATTCCTGCTTCTGTGGACAGAGCTTGCGTAAATAAGTGATAGAGGCTAAAACAGAGCAGTTATGGCTGGAAGGTGACCTGTTGGTTTGCGAGAAGAGAGGAGAGGACAAGGGAAGAGAAGAGGAAGAGAAGAGGAAGAGAAGAGAAGAGAAGAGAAGCAAAGGGGAGAGAAGAGAAGAGAAGAGAAGAGAGGAGAGGAGAGGAGAAGTGTAGAGAAGAAAAGAGAAGAGAAGAGAAGCAAAGGAGAGAGAAGAGAAGAGAAGAGAAGAGAAGAGAAGAGAAGAGAAGAGAAGAGAAGAGAAGAGAAGAGAAGAGAAGAGAAGAGAAGAGAAGAGAAGAGGAGAGGACAGGAGAGGAGAGGAGAGGAGAGAAGGAGAGAGGTCATGGCTCTTCCTGGCAGTAGGTTTGTGCAGTGTGCCCTTGAGGAAGGGAGGAGAGAAGAGAAGAGATGAGAAGAGAAGAGGAGAGAAGAGAAGAGAACAGCAGAGCAGAGAAAAGAAGAGAAGAGAAGAGAAGGGGAGAGAAGAGAAGAGAAGAGGAGAGAAGAGAAGAGAAGAGGAGAGAAGAGAAGAGGAGAGAAGAGGAGAGAAGAGAAGAGAAGAGAAGAGAAGAGAAGAGAAGAGAAGAGAAGAGAAGAGAAGAGAAGAGAAGAGGAGAGAAGAGAAGAGAAGAGAAGAGAAGAGGAGAGGAGAGAAGAGAAGAGAAGAGAAGAGAAGAGAAGAGAAGAGAAGAGAAGAGAAGAGAAGAGAAGAGAAGAGAAGAGAAGAGAAGAGAAGAGTAAGTGTGTGCGGTGTGCCCTTGAGCAGGACGCTTAACCCCCACCTGCTCCTGTGGAGCTGCCCATTCACACTCACCTTCAGCACCACACTGCCGTGCTGTTGGGCAGCTTCCAGGCACCTGTGTGTGTGTGTGTGTGTGTGTGTGTGTGTGTGTGTGTGTGTGTGTGTGTGTGTGTGTGTGTGTGTGTGTGTGTATGTCTGTGTGTGTGTGTCTGTGTGTGTGTGTGAGAGAGAGAGAGACAGACAGACAGACAGACAGACAGATAGACAGAGGGAGAGTGTGTGTGTGTGTGTGTGTGTGTGTGTGTGTGTGTGTGTGTGTGTGTGTGTACGTGCATGTATGTGTGTATGTGTTCGTGTGTGTGTTCGTGTATGTGTGTTCGTGTGTGTGTTCATGTGTGTGTATGTGTGTGTGTGAAATGGACAGACAGACGTAGAGATGGAGAGACAGACAAAGGGAGAGGGACCGAGAGAAAAAGAGAGAGAGAGATAGAGAGAGAGAAACAGAAAGAGAGAGATAGAGAGAGAAACAGAGAGAGAGAGTGGTAGGATATTGCTCAACTGTACCAGGCAGTGCCCGGCTGAACGAAGGTTAAAAAAGGATTTACCCAAGGCAGTCTTGTCAATATTGAATGAGCTTTTGTTCCTCGGTTCGTCTTGCTGTTGTTGCTTTTAAAAGCTGAGCTGGTGATGCGTGTTCTCCAGGCTAGCCCCCCTGGGGCGTGTTCAATCTGAAAATGGTGTTCGCTTTGTGTCACTGTGGTTTCCTGGCTGTTACCGTTAAACTTTGTCGAGTGAGCTGTGAGGGACATTTTCTTTGGTTTGGTGGCTGTGTATCAGAACTCTTGCCCAAACTGTAGCAACAAAAAAGGACTGGACGAATGCAGCTGCACTAGCCTGGTAAACCCGCCTAGCTGAACTAGCCTGGTAAACCCGCCCCTTGTATTGTACTTCATTTCATTTTGTACAGAGGGTCGGGAGCGGAGGCCGTGAGAAACGACTTCTTCCTGGTGGTGTGGACTCTGCTGAAGTTTTAAACAAGTGCCTCTGCCTCTGCCTTGTCATGTATGCAATTAGCCTGCCTACGCACTATAATTCAAATGTAGCACACAAAGTCAAAGTCGTGGCTCATGAACACACCCTCTGTTCGCTGATTGGATCGGTGTTGCTCGGCCCGCTTACATGCTCCTTAACAGATTCGCTCCAGACCCTTTTTTACCAGGTTTACCAGGCTAGGCCAGACCCTCTGAGCAAAATGAAATGAAGTACGAGGGGCGGGTTTACCAGGCTACAGCTGCACAGCTTGCTCGTCACAGAAATGTTTTTTCTAGAGCACCATCGTGTCCATTTTCACTCCACCTTGTCTGTTTGAACAACATCAACATCAAATACCATATAAATTCAGAAGTGTTGTTTTTTGTCACGGCTAAATCTGCTGCAGATGTTTCTTTTCTAGTTTTGAGTTTGTTGTTTGGTCAGCGGACACGTTTACATGTTGGCGTAAGCAGCAGTTGCCAAGACTCATCTGGTTCCAGTTACCTACTTGGCTTTCTTTTTATTTATGGTCACAGTAATAAAAGTTACTGTGAACTCCCTGCACCCCCTTCTCTGCTTGTTCACATGCTTCAAGCACAGCCCTGCTAGGTCTCTTCCTATAGCATGTGCGGAACTCACATAATTCTATTGCCCTCCTCTTTTTTTCTCTTTCTCTCTTTCCCTCCTTCCTGGGGCATAACTAATCCCATCTAAACTCAGAGGATTCCTCTCTTCTCCTCCTTCTTATGTCCAATTTCTATCTCTCTCTTTCTCTCTCTTTTGCTCTCTTTCTCTCTCTTTCTCCTTCACTCTCTCTACTGACTACTCTGTTTTGCTCTCTCTCTGTCTGTCTCTCTCTTTTGCTTTTCTCTCTTTCTCTCTCTCTCTCTCTTTCTCTTCTTCACTCTTTCTACTCACTACTTTCTTTTGCTTTCTCTCTTTAGCTGTCTCTCTTTTTTCACTCTCTCTACTCACTACTCCCTTTTGCTCTCTCTCTCTTTTGCGCTATCTCTCTCTGTCTCCCTTTTTTGCGCTGTCTCTCTCTTTCTCTCTCTCTCTTCTTCTTCCCTTTCTCTTCTACTCTC
>CM050201.1:26715092-26717592 GCA_027475355.1 Coilia nasus
TCTGTATTACACACACACACACACACACACACACACACACACACACTTCTTCTCTTTCTCTCTTACACACACACACTCTCTCTCTCTCTTTCTGTCTTACACACACACACACACTTCTTCTCTTTCTCTCTTACACACACTCTCTCTCTCTCTTTCTGCCTTACACACACACACACACACACACACTTCTTCTCTTTCTCTCTTACACACACACACACTCTCTCTCTTTTTGTATTACACACACCCACACACACACACAGTATATATTTATTTATATTTATATTTATATTTAAGTTTTTTATCCTCACACTGAGCCTATAGTTGCAGGTGAGAGAGCCTTTTAAACATCAACATATCAGACATGTACAACCACAACAGCTGCAATAGACGTGCCAATTTTACAGTAAAAGCCTGAGAAGAAGGCAGTTCTTCTGGAAGAAGACATATGTCTATCTTCCATCTCTTCCCTCTGTAAGTAGCCATCTTCCCTCGCAAAAAAAGAGCTTAGGAGAGTCAGATAATTGGCACTTTCAAAATTGGAGAGAAAGACAGAAAAAAAATGCTCGGCTGAAGCATGCACTCAGAAAGAGCCTCAAATTGATTTTCGCTCTGCATCCCATTATACTCTGCACCCTCTCAGAAAGTAAAAAAAAAAAAAGAAAAAAAATTTGACGTCCTCTCCTTTTTTTTTTGCGTGTCTTTAATACACTTGCCGGCAACTGCCGGTGTCAGGACACCACTTATTGGGGGCAATTATTTTTCGCGGGCGGAATGAGTGACAAGTATTAATTCCTCATGGAAATGCAGTAGTCTGCTCAGGTAGCCACTTCTGTGTTTCACTGAGAGACTCCGGTGAGACTGATAGCTAGTGCTGAGGCCGATACGGCAGTGTTGAAGTAGCTGCACACTGCAGCTGTCTCTCTGTGGTTTAAATCTCGTCTCTACAACAGACTTTTTCTCTCTTTCTCTTCTGTCCCTCTTGGGCCACCTGTTTGTGGCTTTGTTTCATGTTTCTGTGTGTGTGTGTGTGTGTGTGTGTGTGTGTGTGTGAGTGTGTGTGTGTGTGTGTGTGTGTGTGACCCAGTAAAACAATATTTCCATACAGAAATTTGAGTATGGCACCTCTTAGAACTTCCTGACTTATTAAAATCTGCCTATGCATGTTGGTGTGGAGTTGGGAGCAAGATATCTTCCGGATGACACTAGAACATAAATAGAACATAAACTTATTGTCCTCCATTTTTAACAACTAATCTGATAAAACAAAAAACTTCCAGACAAAACTTCAAAGTTTCAAATGTTCCCTTCTGACCCAGCACTCATATCTGCCCAGCGGTTGTGACCATAAGAAATCTGGCCCTGACCTGCACCCCAATCTGTTCCGCTGTCAACCGAAACCAGACCAAAGTCTTGATAGGCAAGTCCCCTCTCTCTTGGGAGAGCCTCCAGACAAAATGAAATGAAAGGTCCAAAGACGTTTAACTTCACATAGAGTGTTCAAACAGACCTTAAACATCAAAAGCTGAAAATACTGTTTATATAAACGGGAAGAGATTTTTAACTTCAAGCAGAACTTAATAATCCAAAGCTGGAAATACTGTTTAAACCAGACACTGGCGGGTGCTTTAGCAGTTGCTTAAATGAGACTAAAATAAAGATGTTGGTGGGGTTGATTTGCTTTCTTTCCATGTGTGACTACTGCTGTAGTAACAGAGAGGATTAAACATAGCCTTCAGGTGAGACAAGATGTGAGGTAAGCCTTTTCAGACAATACCACTGCCTCTTTGAAAATACAGGGCAGGACATCCAGTTACAGGTCCTCCATCTTTTGTATTGCAGTCTCCCCCACCCCACTCCGCCCTACCCAGTCCCCCCCCCATATTCATTTTCTCCCGGGTGATTTGTTTCGTCCATTAAAATCTCCTGCTCTGAGCAGTCGCTGGCTGGCTACTGTGTCTCTCCTTTGTGTCTGCACTCTGTCTGTGACATCACAGGAAGGCAGTGGTGTGTTCTCTTCGCCGACTGGTTGAATCAGTGCCTCAAATGCACGCGCTTCACTGGAACACTCCAATCCTTCTTCTGTGTTTCTGTGGTTTTTTGTTGGTTTTTTTTTACGGATGCAAGCAAGCTTGTTGTCTGATGAAACTTAAATGTAACAGCCTAAATTATTCAAGCCCCTTTCACTTTCGATATTAACATTGCGTTTTTATATTTAGATATTTTTGCTGACTGAAGATGCGGTATTAAGACAAACTACGCAATCCATGTAATGAAGGCTCTTTTTGCTTTATAAATAAGTTACTATCTTCCTCGCAAACATATCGAACACATGTCCAGAAGCAGCAGTGTGTGAGTAAGATGGACTACTGGTGAGCGAGCGGCTTACTTAGGGGGACAGCAGCTGTCATGCTCATCCGGCTTCTAGGGCGGGCGATCTCTCTCTCTCCACGCGGCGTGGCATACTGCTGCGCTGTGATTACGGGCCTTATCTAAACCGTTT
>CM050201.1:26720092-26807592 GCA_027475355.1 Coilia nasus
TTCAAACGTTGTGTGCTATTACATTCACGAGAGTCACCACCAATGTCCAAGTGCCCTCCTCAGCCAGAGGTTTGGTTCAACACAAAGATTTCAATAGGGGCGATTCTCAAAGGCGTGCGATCAATGCTACCGTCTCCTGGTGCGGCCCGGTGGCACATCAAGGCCGCCGGAGTCTTTGAGCTCTGCTTCAGACTGGATCAATACTCAACAGACTCAATTTAAGCACCTTTTCTATCGGCCCTGTGTAGTTTAATGTGTCCATTTACACAAATGCAGCACGAATGCTACAGAGGTACAACTTGCGTGCCGCACAAAGATGTGTAGAGTGGGTTTTCAACTCGCACAAATGAAATACTCGTTATTATATAATATATATGCTTATTATATTAAAAAGTTAGCCATTTTAAGGCAGTATCTTACCTCCATGGCATGATGTAATGGAGAATTCAGCATGGTAGCCTACTCAATAAATCTTTTTACAAATAAAGACAGAGTAAATGTCTTACAAGGTCTTACAGCATAATACTGTCAATAGTTGCTTTATTTCTAAAAGATGATGTGCCTCTCTACCAAAAAAACAGTGATTAATGCTTCCTCCACACAACAGTTAAAATGATTCAACTGCACAAAGCTGGTCTGTTGTAGCATGCTGAGTTCATGTGCATATGGATTAACATCTCAGGTAGTACTAGGATGTTTAAGCCACAGACTGCATCCCAAATGCATTACTCGGACACAGCCTATTGATCCGTTTAATTGGGCACCAGGTTTAAGTTCAATATCCTTTAGTCTGCAAATCAGATATTATGTTCACACCTTCATTGGCTCTGAAAGGAAAGTCGAAAGCCCTGTCAGTATATGACCTCTCGTGCTGTGGGGGGTAAGCTCTTATAGAGAGTCCAGCAGGGCCTGTGGTCTTGGCTAGCCCTTCCATATTCCCCCGTTTGATAAAGGGTGGTGCATGTTTGTCTGTAATATTGCTGACAGAGGTTCACTGCGGCCCCAGGAGTCCCATCTAACAAAAGACGGCACAAATGTTGCCGTGTAGACCGTTTTATTGGGTCCAGGCCATTGGGTCATCCATAAGAGGTCATAGGTCGAGGAAGACCTCATCAACGGTAGCCTTGAACACTTTGATGGGATGCTGGAAAAACAGCTCGATACCCGACCAGTCACACGCACTGTATTCGAATTTAGGCTAGAGGCAAATGTGACAGCATTTCAACACAATGACTTATTCAATAGCACTGCATAATGTATGAGCATAAAAGCCCTCATTACAATAATCTACTTGATTCATGACTTCGACCTCTGCATAATTATGCATCAAACAGTTGTATTGCATTACAGTAATATATAGGTCTTCGCCTTGCTGACTCTTCAGTGCCATAAAATAGAATAGCAAATGTTCTTATTTCAGCTGTAAAGACGCCCTGTCTGGTTGCTATTTAAGGCACCAAGCGACCAGATGTGGCTCCATCACCACTGACCCCAAGCACAGCTGGGAGACCGAACCCCTGACCTCCACAGAGATCACATCAGGTGTCTGTGTGTCCCCAACCGCAGGTCCAGACTCGCCATATAGCTATCCATGCCACCTGGTCTAACCCTCCCCATGCAGTCTCTCAGTGCTCAAGCAGACTGGTTTGAAGTTACTCACACAGTGAATCAATATGCCACAGACACCATTCAGCGCATAGCTAATCACGTTGCAGCCCCAAACTCATGTCAACAAACAGAGAGTGAGTCATTCCTAGAATGCTAGTGTCAGAACAGCTACCCTGCTACACTGCGTGTTGCGTCGGTGCATTAGCATTAGCGTTAGCGTCCATATTATAGGCTGAATTATGGAGACTGAATTCTCTGATGGAGCCTTGCTCTGCTTCTCAATTGTTCCCCAGTTCCACAGCTCTTGTCTGTTATTATAGCGGACATGTGTCTGTTTATATTAGGAACACTAGGAACAAAGGCACAAGTATTTGTAACCTGCTATTTGAGGACAATATTTGCTGTATAATGCTTTCAGCTGTTATGTTTTGATTTGTTCGTAGCGATGCATAGACGTTAGTGAATGCCGACAGACGGAGAGAGTTTGCCATGCCCCGTGTAGGGGAACCTCATTAATCACTGGATGGGAGCAGTCAGTTATTTCACCCTTTGCTGAAATCCAACTCGACATATAAATGGAGACATGCCGAGCACATGGTGTTGGGTGTTGTCACTTTAACAACCTTCATCTCTCTCTCTCTCTCTTTTGCTCTCTCTCTTTCTATCTCTCTCTTTCTATCGCCCTCTCTTTCTCTCTATCTCTCTCTCTATCTCTCTCTCTCTTTCTCTCTATCCCTCTCTCTCTTTCTCTCTCACACTCTCTCGCGCTCTCTCTCTTTCTCTCTATCTCTCTCTCTCTTTCTCTATCCCTCTCTCTCTTTCTCTTTCTCTCTCACACTCTCTCTCTTTCTCTCTATCTCTCTCTCTCTCTCTTTATCTCTCTCTTTCTCCCTATCTCTCTCTCTCTCTCTCTCTCTCTCTCTCTCTCTCTCTCTGAATATACATATATATATATATATATATATATATATATATATATATATATATATATATATATATATATCTTTTCCTCCTTCTCTCTCTCTCCCTTCCTTTTTCTCTTCCTCTCTCTGTCTTTCATACTCCATAGCACTTTTTTTCAGTCAACCTCCTGTTGGGCAGGCGACACCTCCACACAAACACCCACCCCGATTCATCTTTCCCTTTTTTTGCTTTTTTTTGTCTGACCTTCTTT
Source organism: Coilia nasus (assembly GCA_027475355.1). Classification (NCBI taxonomy): domain Eukaryota; kingdom Metazoa; phylum Chordata; class Actinopteri; order Clupeiformes; family Engraulidae; genus Coilia; species Coilia nasus. The sequence continues at coordinate 26,722,875 of CM050201.1, forward strand.
CCACGTTTTTGCATTCTGCTCTTTCCCTACTTCTCCTTTTTCAGGTAAATACTGAATTTTCAGCCTGACATTATCACATTTTTCTCTCTGTCCTCACACTCTTTGCAGTCTTTCATTCACCCCTTTTTGCAGTAATTATTTGTGCCCCTGCATCTTCCTCGAGCTTCAAAGCTGCCTTTGTGCTACCTCTCGCCTCTTTGTTGGTGCGCTGTGTGTGGCCAAGCCCCTGATGATGCTTGGTGTCGACCACTGGGCTGGGGCTATCTACAGTGATCTGCAACCTGGATTGAGAACCCATAAACTGGTACCACATATGCCAAGCTGAAACTGGTTCTACCTGTTTGCTAATACAGGTGACTAATTATTAATTATGAATATAATAATAATAATAATAATAATAATAATAATAATAATAATAATAATAATAATAATAATAATAATAATAATAATAACACTAATAATAATCATCATCATCATCATCATCATCATCATCTTTACTTGTATACCACAATTCATACAAGATGCTGTTTGGCAAGAAAAACACCATTTTAAAAAATTCTTCTTAAGAGCTGTGCGAATTACCATACAATCAGCTTATTTAGTAAATGGCTGAACCAAGTCCATGGTACTAGGTTGTAGCTTCCGAAATCAGGTATCTCATGGTCGGTCTAACAGACAGTTATGTGGTCACACATTAGTATCATACCAAAAAAGACTGGCTCTCAACTGGTGTGGACACGAGGACCATCCATGGTGGCCTACGGCAGAGAGCTCAGGCAGCCACAACACTGCTTTCCCATCCCATCCCATCCCTCCCTGTCTGTCTCTCCCCAGCCTACCAGGAGTTTATGCCTGTCTCTCTTTGTCTTGCCGCTCTGTTTTATCTTTGCTTCACATTGTGCTTTATTTATTTTTTTATTTTTTTATTTGAAAAAAGGATCAGTGGGAATCTGCAGCTGTGGAATGTGAGGCAGCGTCTCTCTGAAGTTGGCAAATCTGGGTCAAACATCTATTGGAAGTATTTTCAGTGGCGTGCTCAAATATACTTTAGTACAGCAGCACACGATCAAATGTGTCTTTATTTCGAATGAGTGAATGCAGATGATCATCCAACAAATCATACCCTCAAACTGTCCTTGAGTTGTAATTTGACATGTGACATTTAAATTTATTACACCTGAAATTCCTTTGTGTTAAGAAAAGGTTGTTTTATATGCAGTCGGGGAATGTGTGTGTGTGTGTGTGTGTGTGTGTGTGTGTGTGTGTGTGTGTGTGTGTGTGTGTGTGTGTGTGTGTGTGTGTGTGTGTGTGTGTGTCAGCCATCTTAACTATGGTAGCACTCAGGGGCGTAGCCAGTGGGACCCAGAAAAAAATCATGTGGGCTTTGCCCAAACCACATAGGTTATTGTTATTGATAGAACAATCAATCAAACAAAGGGAGACTTCTGATTGGGTGGGCCTGATTGACAAGTTGGTGGGCCCAGGTCCACTCCTGCCCACCTGTGGCTACGCCTATGGTAGCAGTGTTTTTGCACTGACTCAATAAAACAGTCTCTGCTAAACTGTGTGTAACACAATTGGCCCTCATGTAAAAGCTTACCGTGTTAGCTGACTAGAGTGCCTTAATTAGCTATTAGACACTTGGCATAGGTGTTGGGACATTGTAAAGGTAAGCAATCAGAGTTGTTGTTGGCAGTATGTGAATGTAAGTTCTTTACCATCACAAATATAATTTTAAGGTAATTGAAAACAACAACAAGAAATGGGTTTAAATTTAATATTTTATCCTAAACAAATTATGTGTTTTCGTTACAGCGCGCTGGGCATAATGAAATTATTTCCCTGGCTCATAAAACACCTGCCAAGTCATTTTTTGGAATGTCTTAAAAGCCCTAGTACATTGTTTACATTCACCTCATGGGGAAAGCTGCCAGTAAACAGACAGAATATTTACAGTACGTGCAGCTCCACATTTACTCCATAGCGCACTCTAGTGGTAGCCTGATGCATCAGCCGCTTTCAGTTGCACCTACACTGATTCGGTGTTAGTCAGCCATTGTTTTCCTATGGGAAGCATAGAGATCCCTTAACTATTGGGGCTGTGCTTTTTTAAACTGGGCTTTTCAACCCTGCTATGACAGTCACGAGGTGTTAAATGTTTAAGCATATCACTTTCCGAGGCATAATGTATGCCTCAATGCAGCACGGTAAGGCTTCTTAATGTGTTTTAAATGTAAGATATTCACTATAATTTTAAGGTGAGGCAAGTTTATAGCACATTTCATGTGTAAAGACAATTCAATGTGCTTTACACACAATTACAATTCTAAAAACAGAGAACAGATACAAAACAAAGAACATATAAATACATGTAAGTGAATAAACATGATATTAGTTTATCTATTAAGCTGTTTGTCCTTTAAATATATTTGTGTGTGCTTTGTTTTGTATCAGCTGTTCAGGAGGGAGCAGTAGGCTGTTCTTTATTCTGTACAGGCAAAGAGCACCTACACCTACAGTATCATGGTCCCATTTCAGCTCTATTTCTGCTCATTTTCCACACTCAACTCCCTCATTGTGTATGTACAGCACACACCACGCTGGTGTTCTCCTGGAAGCAGAGAAGCGTGTTGGGACGCAGGTCTCATTGAAGTGTACAGTTCTGATAAAAGACTCTCTTGAGTAAAATCAATGGTGTGAGGGGGCTTTTGTTATCTAATCGCCACAGTTTCCCAGTTAGAGGAGACTCCTTCTAGCACAAGTACACGGCAGTAGTGAAACGGCACTGCAGGCAGCACTGGAAGTCTGGAGAATGGAAGCATCCCCAAGAGGCAGAACACCAGCATTTAGAAACAGGACACACGTTGTGCAACATGCTTCACCATTCACATCATTTCCCCACCCCGAGACAGAAGCAGTTTCGACGTCCCCTCATGTCATGATGGGGTTGTTATGGTGTTACTTTTTTTCCCCTATTGCCCCCATCTTGATGTACACTAACACATAGACCTACACAGCGCTCAGATGATCCCAAACGACCCCATCAATCCAGCCACAGGTACAGTGAGAGGGTGGCAATTATTTTCCAACCTCACAGGAGGATAGGCTCTCCACGCTCTCTCTCCACAGAGCGAGCGAAGGGCTCGTTGCTGGCTGTGCACCCGATTGTGACTGTCTCCTTCCTTATACCCAGCGGGAACCACCACCCCACCCCCCACCCCCCCCCCCACGCCACCCACATGCCACCCTCACCCCACCCCCCTACCTCCACCTCCATCCTGATCATCTCTCGCCCAGTAATTGCAGGTTCCTGGAATGGCTTCTCTGCAATTGCAGAAATCTCCCCGTAGGACCATGAAAATTTTCCATTATCCCCACAGCCTGTAAGCCTCCATCGCTGCACAGGACTCAGTATAAATGTCCAATTCACTAAAGGCTTCAGACTGAAGCGCACACCTTAGGTGGTGCAATTACTTTCAGAACCACAGGTATTTCTCTGTTGATGCAATAACATTGTCATACAAATTACAGTGAAGGCTGACTATCAGGTGAATTGCCAAGACGTGACAGCACTGGCAAACAAGAGCTCGTGAGTGAAACCCTAAGATAAAACTTCATGCTCATGTATAACAACTTTGATTAACAACTTTCATCAGTGTCGTAGCAAATAAAAATAGATTTTCGCAATTTATTTGAACACTAATTACGTTGTTTATTTAAGCCCGACAACTGTCTGGTCTGATGACATGGGTGGAAATTTATGTTTTGATATCAAGTCATTATTCACAGTTTAACAAATTAAATTGCTTCAAAAATGTAATTCAGAGTAGGCTTGCAAAATATGAGAAATACAAGAACCTCTTCTGTGCCAACTTACAACATCAGAGTGCCCTCTGTTGGATTATTGTAAGAACTGCACACAGCAACACAAATGGCACCATCGTAATTGCATTTCCCATTATACCATGGTGTTTGCATGTAGCACCTATAGACTGGATAGTATCTCACTTCTTCCTGTAACGTTATAATCATGGAAAAGGTTCACATATTCTACTTGCACTGCATAAGATAAACTAAGCTGTTCACCTGCAACACACCATAGTCATCTTTGTGTGCCAGAGGTAAGAGCTCCTGGCCTCGATGTGTACATTCCCATTCATACAGGTCATGATAGTTAAAGGAGACAAGTTGTAACTGGACTTCTTTTTGGAGCTTGAAGACTTTTTACCTTTCATCCAAAAGGCTTCTTCAATTCTTCACGTGTTCATCATCAGGTCAGAACTGAAGACACCTTTTGGATTAAAAAGGAAAAAGTGCTGCCATGTATTAGTTCTTGGACGAACACAGGTGATCTTTTAATTACTGAATGAGAAAGGTGATTTTTTAATAAAGTGCAGTTGTAAAGCAAATGAAAGATACTAGAAGTGTAAGTCTAAACACTCGTATCGAACTGAAGCCATTTATATTGATAGGATTCCTGTTTTTACTGTAATAGTATAGCAGTAATAATGTAGTCATAATAATATTGTATATAGCTGTAGCTGTATGTTTATTATTTATACTATTATTTGTAAATACTCCATTTAGTTTCATTGTACAGGCAACTGCACAATGACAATAAAAGGCTTGAATACTTGAAGAATTAAACGAGGCTCATTTAAGATATTTGTCATGTCATATGCCTGAGGTGGTTCTCAGTGCTCAGTCCTTATCCCACATCTATGCTACAACTAGTGGGTGCCACTTCAACCCCTAGTTTACCTGCTTGACACAGGTATTTGGGCATTGAGCATGACCTTTTCCTTTGTTACAGGAGGTTTATCATATTCTGGCCACATTTTCTGTCACAGTGATTGCTTTCCTATAAAACACCATGTTTTCAGTCTGGACATGCTGTAATTTCTGAGGGCTCATTCACTCCAAACACCCTCCGTACACAGCGCGTGCCCGTTTTCTGTCTGTATTCACACTGCCTGCGTGATCTGAGCGTATTCTGTCACCATACAAACATACTGTACACGGTTACATGTGGTACACGCTCAAGTCGGTGTGAATGAGCCCTTATACATTACCCTCCTACGACTGGCTAAAGAGTTGTACTAACTTTTCCACCTGCTTCACACAAATGTATAATGAATAGAAGGCAACGTGAAACATGAAAATAATAAACATGAAAAATGATATAAATACAACCAACGAGTCAATAAAGCAATAAAAACAAGCATTCATTCACAGATTTATTTCCGTGTAAAAGTTCATACATTAAAAGCATCTGATCTGACACCACAGGGAGCACATGTATACTGTTTAAATGCAGTTAAAGTCAGTTAAATATGAAGGAAAGAAAACACAAACATGACATGTAAAAAGCACATCACATCTCTAAAGTCACCTACAATTACTCAGAGACAGGCTTCAGAACAGACCCGTGTGTGTGTGTGTGTGTGTGTGGGTTACATACGAACAGTATAATTAACTAATGGACTTTAAAACACAGGGAGTGGGGATGGTGGGTGGTAGGTCACTGGGCCAGGCAGGCGCTTTACAAAAGGCATAGTGCATCTGTCCAGCGGCGATCCCTTTTCCTACGGGCGGCGTCACCGCGGTCGACTCCAACACAGCAGTTCGCTCCCTCTCCACTGTTCATCTCTGGTGCTTGGAGGGGGCTGTGGCATCAAGCGGTTTGGGGCCGTGGACGGCGGAACAGCAGGATGTGTGGTTCTAGACACAAGGGCAAAATTTGGGAGGTTTACATTTGGCAAGGCACGCACACGTGCACACACACACTATTACATTACACTTAGCTGATGCTCAACTTAGTTATTTACAGAGTTTCAGTTACAGTCCCTGGAGCAGTGTGGGGTTAGATACCTTGCTCAAGGGCATTTCAGCCATGGGTAGGGCGGGATTCGAACCTGCGACTCTCCTAACCACTAGACTACAGCTGCACACATACAAGCTGAGAAAAGTGGACGTGCTCAGCTGTCAAACACAAAACAAAGTGAGGCTGCATGCGACTCCCATTAGTCACAGGGCTGATGGTACAAATAAATCCTCAGCCTGAACTTTTATTACACTCAGTCTAGCAAACTACTTTTTGGAATTAGATTTGGATAAATCTAACCAACACCCTGAGAGCAAAAGCTCGGTTTCTCTTATTAAACCTCTCTGGGCAACTCAAACGTGACAATGTCACGTCATTTTTTTTTTTACATCATTTTTGCTAGCTCATTAACCCACCATTAAGCACCATCAAAGCTTATCAGCCTAAACAAGTGAGGACTAATTGGATAACACAAACACAAGTTTCTTCTAAAAGCACTGACAATTAATTAAGAACACTGCACTGAAACCAAACATGCCATTACCATCAGATCTAACAAGCCAGCAAATCTGTGCTGCCACACATAGGAGAAGTAAACAAGGCCCAGCTTAGGCTACTACTGACACGACAACGTCAGATGATCAGGTTTCAATAATCACACTGGCCCCTCGGGGCAAACTGAAGCCTGTCTGTGGACACACCTTTCTATCAAAGCAACATGCACAGCTGGGGATCAGACCCCAGCAGCATCTGGCAACCCTACATGTGCAGATTTTAACACCTGATACTCTGCAGAGATTAAATGGCTAATGTACGGTGTGTAAGAGACACACCAGACATATGGACTCTGAAAACAATCTGGCAAGAGGACTGGGATCTTCATATTTTGAAGGGAAAAAAAACACACAAAGCCTGCCTGCAAATACAAAGACTACACAACACCAAATGTCAACGGCCTAGTCTACAGAGCAACATCCCACCTGTTATCTGTTGTGTGTGTTTGGGGTGGGGTTCACCCACCAACTTAAGAGACAAACCAAATAAGAACACAAAGCTGACTAACTCAAACCTTAACAGTCTTATGCTAATACAGATGCCGCCTCCCTTGTTACATGTCCCAAAATAGATGCCAAAAATCAGACCATTTTAAAATGCCAAAAATCAGACCACTTTATTTTTTTCAGTAACAATTTATCTTTACAAACATCCTTCACTTGGACAAAAATTAGTGCTGCTTTCTTGGACAACAATTAGTGCTGCTTTCCTGCCAAGCCTAAGGCATGAAGCATTTACTAACTATTGTCTGACAGCATGAGATGTAAACAGGTGTGTGTGACGTCAGTCCTTACCTGGTTGGTGAGTCATATAGTGCACCCAGCCCTGGCTCTGCTGAACTCCCAGGTTCCTCCACTCCGTTTCGGACATTAGGTGGGTCTTGGGTACCAATTTGGCGAGATCTTTAGGCAGCATCACATGTCTACATGAAATGAAAGCAAGAAGGTCAGGACACGCGTCAGAGGTACCATCGAAATTGTAGTTTAGGAAGTGTCTGCTGAACGTAAACCCACCTGTACTCGTATTTGTCATCGTCGTATTTCTCCGAATAGTAAATCTGCTTGTGCGACATTGTGACTGGCGTAAACCTAAAGAAACAAGAGTGGTAAGATAACAGTTAAATATTTTACAGTAGCTGATGGTAACCTTAGCAAACCAGGTTAGCCAACCAGGTAAGCCATTCGGTCAACGTGTCTATTGCTATGAAATAACAACTATAAAAACACCGACATAGTTAGGAAGGCAGAGGACAACGTTGTCACATAACTTTTGTTACATAACCTCCATGTTTGAATCTGGACGACCTGCCACCCTAACGTTAGGCAAAGATATCACCATCTCGTTTGATGTATGTTTCAGAGAAAGCTTTCATGACGGTTTCGAATGCAGTCACGCGAACACTTGCAACAATATAACGTTAGCAAACATTAGCTATCCTGTCATGCATTGTCATAAACGTGCCACGTAAATTGTTAACTAAATTACAAGAACAAAGTGACCCAGTTAGCTACAGTTAGCAAGCTAGTTACGGCGGTCACTTAGCATAAACAACAAGGTAGTCTAAACACCTCTACTATCACCTCTTACTTCAAATGTATATTTGACCTGACAGCCTAGACGTTTGGCGAAAGATGTTGTTCCTTACTTCTAGTCTTTAAACGTATGCGAAACAGCAAGTAGTTGCCCTCTGTTTTTCGTTGGATATTGTAACCAAATTTCCACCAGCGTTCCCTCGTTGAAGTGCAAATCTATCCCGCCCGTTCGCGTTCAAAACGCCTGTGCGTCATACGAGTTTGCCACGTGATGTTGGACATAGCTTTTCATTGGACGAAGAAATGGACTCGCTTGCATTTTAGAGCCAATGGTTGCTCTGTTTCCACCAGAGAGGATTGATACAAGGCGGAGCTTTGCCAAAGATTGTAGATTCTTACGCCAGTCTCTGAATTTGCCTTGCCAGGAGCCAGGTGACATAGCACAGATTTTCTTCCATCCATCCACATATCTATTTTTATTCTATGTAGTTTGTTCTCCAACCTGACAGCCAAAAAATGTGCCTCATTCAAAGATATCCAGGGTTACAGACGATGGAGGATAATAGTCTGAATAAGGCAGTTTTTGAAAGGAAACAAATTCCACCTCTTCCTTCCTTCCGAGATGAGCACATGCAATTGGAATTATGAAGCAGGAAATAATTCCTGTAAAAAAAAAACCATTTCCTTAAAAGGCAAGTAGGCCATGTGATGGTTGCATGTGTACAAGTGAAATGATTAGACAGGGATTTTACAACCCTTTGGCTGCCACAAATAATATAGGGTAACTTTTTTTGTGTGTGTTTTTGTTAGACTATGCTATTTAATGTATTCATAGCTGTCATGGTGTAAAGACAATTCCGGAAAATCTCACTCAAATGTTAAATTTTAAATATTGTTCTTTGCTTCGTTAAATAGCCTATGCCTTTTATTTACCTTATCTTGTATGCTTTTTCTGTTTGTTGCTTTTATTTTTGCTAAGCATAATGAACTGCCTTTCTGTATAAAATGCGCTAATAATAAAATAAACTTGCCTTGCCTATATTCTATCCACTTTTATTATTAGGTTTAGACACATTAGACACATTGAAAACATGAAAAAAAGTACAAATATTTACATGACCTATTTCTATTGACAAACTGTAGGGTGGTGATGACAAAATTTGACACACACAAAGAAAATTGTAATGTATGAGTACCTGTAATAATTTTTAATGAGTTTACCTTACCTTAAATAATTTCTTCAGGTAATGTTTTCATAAACAGGTGCATACATTATGTAGGCCTAAACAGTAGCCTAGCCTAACTGAATCCATGGTCAAAGTCTTAGGGCTGTCTGCAAGGTTTATTCAGTCTTGTCACCTGGACGTATTAATAATAATAATAATAATAATAATAATAATAAAACTTTACTTGTATAGCACAGTTCATACATGCAATATGCAACTCAAAGTGCTTTACAGTTTGGCAGGGTTGTTGCAAGACAACATTTCTTGCGGTTCAGTGATGTCAGAGCAGCTAAATACAGAAGCAGACTGACTCTTGCATGAACACAGGTAGGCAGTCCTTGTAGGCCCTAGTCAGCAATCTTGGTAGTCCAGTGGCGTTAGAGCTATGCAACGCTCTGTTAATGTGGGCTCTTATGTGAACATAGGTCGGCAGTCTTTGCGGGCCAGGGGCACTACACGAGGAAAGTTCATTTAGGCGCAGTCGGTTGTTAGTGTCCCCAGGGAGCAACAGGGTTTTTTTATTAATTAAATTATTAAGAAACCCTCCCCATGATAACAAGGATACAAGGATATTTATTTGTCACATGCATAGACATACTGAGTAGTAGGACATGCAGTGAAACTGTTTATTGTGAGTCTAGACTGTGCATGAGGAGTGGGGAGTGCGTGGAATGCACCTTTGGGGATGACTACTGGGGGTGAGGGTAGCGGTGCTGTATTGAACTTGGTGTAAGTGGTGTGAACTTCCCAGAGACTTCAACAGGATTCATGGAATTGATGGGCCCCTATTTGGAAAAGCACCTGTGGTCTAGGATCACGGAATTGTTGATGCTATTATTAGTCTCCTTCACACATTGTACAGTATTGACTCCTCAGGTGTCAGGTACACAATGAGAAATGCAGTTCCAACGAGATTGTGCAACAGTACACACACTGCTCCAGGCCGTGCACACATAGGAAATGGACACCCTTGGACTTTGCACATAATTGGCCTCAAGACACTGTTTAGAAGCTAGAGTGGAATTAGAAAAGCACTCAGAGAGTGCAGACCTCTGCCAGAGCAACTCAGATGACCACCAAAATCTAATTACTTTTAAGTTAGCCCATTTTTGACCTACACTGAAAATGTCATCAAAATCCACTCATAACTTTTTGAGTTATATTGCTAACCAACAAACAAACTAACAAACAATCAAACAAACAAATAGATGCCGATGATAACATAACCTCCGCTGGTGGAGGTAATAAGTGTAATGCATGGTTCTCCAAGTAGAGTCTACTATGTTTATACAGAAACAAATACTGAGTTTTTTTTGCAGCATCTGTTTGTCGGGACGCTCTCTGTCCACACTCAAACCTGGCGGCTATCTCAGCCTGTCATATATGCCAGGCAGAAGTGACGCACGGGGCTCACCTCCTCACCTCTCACTTCCTGAAAGGTGTGCAGCACCTCAGTCTGCCTCGCTCAGTGAATGCTCCCCAACTGGATCTAGCCTTGGTGCTGAGGATGCGCGTGTGTGTAATTTGGGTTTGTTACCCCACTGCTGCTATGTTCAATGTGGGGGTGCCTCACTACCTCTCACTGTGCCCACAGTATAATGTGCAATACCTACCTCACACTGCAATATTACTGCTAGTGTACTAATCTGCAGCCCATTCGCCACTTATTATTTATTATTTATAATGGCCTTATATATACTCCCTTCTTCCATGCTTTTTTTGTACTTGATGCTTTGACACTTTGATACTTTCATCTTGCACCTTTGTGTCCTTGCTGTTTAATTTCGTTGTACAGTCAAGTGTTCAATGACAATAAAGGTCTCTTGAAGTATTTCAATAGAATAGACATTTCATCTATTAGAACATTAGAACATTTGAATAGATAACTGTGCATTCTGAAGGAATTAAAGAAGGGTGAACAGTTGGGCTTTTTAGGCAGCTTAGTGGTGCAAGATGCTACTTCTTCCCTTCCAAAACATAACAGGGGGCGTGAGACAAATATGCTGACTTATTATAGTGTACTCGTCTGTGTATGTTTGAATTGCTCCAATCTATAGTCCTTTTTGAACAATAAGAAACTACCTTCTGTTGATACTAAAGACTTTACTTTTATCAAGTTGATGGAGTTGGTTACCTCTGCATAGAGATCAGACCTTTGCATTAGACTACAGTTACACCAACACTCATGCTCTGACTTATAATAGAACAACCACCTGCTACATTTATTCCTTTTAACTGCATGTAACACTTGATATTCACTGCAGTCTATTGGGAAACAAGCCCAAGGCATAAGCAATAGTAGCCAGTCTGTATGGTGACCCAGGAGAAGGGGAGGAATGTAATTTGCTCTTGAGCATAAACACGAACAGAGTGGACTTGGCTGTAGGGAGTTGTGGCCATATTTTTTAGGTCTGTTGAGTGTACAGAAGATCACAGGTCTAATTTACCTACAGTCACTATAATTGATTTTATTAAACATCAGAAAATACTGTAGAATGAAGTGGCACAGGGATGACACTTTCTCCCATCTCAAAGGATATGACAAATACACTTACTATAGCTGAAGTTTGTTTACAGAAAAAGTGCCCCTAGGACACCCTCATGCCTTTTCCGTCAGGAGAGAAGGTGTGTTATTGTAGGTAACCATAAACTGTGTCACCTGTTCACAACAAATGTGTTGTCTTACAAGTGATTTGCCTCTACCACCTAGAGTGAAACACTGAATACCTGCTCTTATGTTTAAGTGTTTCTCTGAATAGAGAGCCATACATGCTATCCTTGAGGTTCACACTGCCATTTCAATGTCACTTGTGGATCAGGGGAATTTTGCAACTGTAATAATGCATGTTAGACTGCCAGACTCTAAACTAAAAGAGCAAGCTAAACTGGAAACAAATGTTGTTTTTGCAATGTCCAGGCAGGAAAATAAGTACAGCCCTTTAAATCATTGGATGGCTTTCAGAGAGCCATTGTATTTTCTTTGTGGTGCTTTATAGTGAAACCAATAACAGCTGCTCTTCCATTAAGTGAAATTGTAGGTTTTTCTAATTACTGTACAGCAAAAGCTAGGTCATTGGGTTTTCACTGTAAACAGCTATAGAGGGAATGGCAAAAATGATGTTGAGTTGCTAGGAAACAGGCCTATGACCAGACCTGACATGACCAAACATCAAAGCAGAGATGCCAGATGGAGAAACCCACTGAAAACATAACCACAAATCAACCCCAATCTGACCACCTTGTCTTATCGTGATGTGGTCAGGGGATAGTTGGTCTGATGGTGGAAAAAAAGAAACACACACACACACATCATCCCATGTCACTTTTTAATGTAAAGTGGATTTTTATTCACCCTTTTCCATCTGGCTTGAAAAGACTGTAGGATGTTGAGATGGAAAAGAAGGGGGGAAACAATTTATATATCTACATTTTAAGGAAAATATCATGCCTGAAATCCTTCTTACCCCTGTATAACCTTTAATTGCCATCACTATAATCAAACCAGTTTTTGAAATGACATACATCAGTAAATGCCATGGGTGTAAATATATTGCTTTGGGGATGATTCTCAGCTATGAGTCACTATATCCATCTTCACTGTTCACATTTAGTTTGGGCTCTACACACTTTACTTACAATTTTGTGTTTAGAGACTCATACTTTTCTTTAACTTATTTTTAAGAAAATCATCTATCACCTCACAATGTTGTTGCTGCCTGCAACAAGGCAAGGCTGGGTGCATTGACAAGGGCAAGGAATGATCATACTGGTTAACACAATTTTGCTCTGACTCAAAAGGGATGCCAACTCTGTTCTGACTGGCAAAACTGAACATCAGCGAACGACAGAATCATGAATGTGTTTGCATAGAGTGTTGGCTACACAAAATCTGCCCAGCTCCCCTGAAATCTCCTGTCGTGTCATGCTCTGGTTGGTGGGCCAACACTCGCACAGGCCTGGTGCAATGGTGGGGCAATACGCCAGTGGGCACTAGGGATCCTCCGTAGGGAATCCCCCTCAGAAATAGCAATGCAGACGTGTCGCCACACTGCTGGGTAGAGCTCCCTCTCTCTGTCCGTATATAAATACGCCTTTTTAAATCTTCCTCAGCTTTTAGTTTCTCCTTGGTCCATGGAAAGACGGTCCACTGTCACCTGTCACTGTCAGTCATCCACGAAAATGCTCCGTTTCAGAGACAGCACACTACATTTCAATTGGCTGCCAACTGACTGAGAGCCGTTACGTCTTCACTCCTCCGATATCCCATTGGAATAGAGTGGGCAACGTAAGATCAACGCAGTCTGGATTTCCCAAAGTTCCGAAGTTCATGAAAGGCAATCCTTGCGTATAGAGGGCACAACACGTATTTTCAGTCATTTCAGACAGGGAGACAGTTATTTTGTGACACGGTAAGTAAGACGACATTTGTTGAACTTCACACTTGTTCAGCTAAGTTGTTGTCACTATTTAAAGTCCTGTGGCCACGCACAGCTAAAGCTAACGCTACATGTCATTTCATTGGAAGACTATGTAGCTGGCTAAAAGCTAAGATTTGCTAACAATAAAGCCGAGTCATGACATAAATGAATAGCAAGGATGGTCGATATCATTGGTATTATTGGGATAGTTGTGTCATTTGTAATTTTACAATGTCAACAAGCTCTGCTAATAGCTAACTGTGTGTACTTTGCCAGGCTGCGTTTCCATGATGATGACAATGGTTAGGGATACAATGCCTGGGATGGCGCAGTTGCGTGGGCCACCTTCCACTAGTCTGTAAGCGTAGCTAACTTTCTCCCTGAAGCTGTCTGACCATTTTTGGTCAGGATTTTGGGATAGTCAGCCAAAATGAAAACCCATTACTTACAATATGGAGCTACTGGCGACAGAGATTAACTGTACCATCTCTCATATGGACTGCAATCCAACTGTATTCCTCCCTGTGTTGACTGTTATGTAACATTAAGTTAATGCCATGGTTGTTGATAAGGGAACATGGTTTATCGGTGTGCAGACGATTTCAGGCCTCACAGTACAGTATGCAACACTAGAAATAGTTGGTGCCGTGATGAACCAAAGGTTGTCACGTTTTTATTATGTCACAGTGAAAGTACATTGATGAAGCATGTTGTAGGTGGTATTCGCCACATAGGTATCAAAAGATCTGTTGCGTTAGCCAGGCTTGTCGACCAGCTGCCTGAATAGAACTGCAGTGAGATGTACACATTAGGGCGTTGCTTTAGTCAGTGACTGCAAAGCGTGTAGGCGTGACTGTGTAAGTCGTGCAAGATTTCAGCGTCTGGTGCCCAGATTTCTGAACAGGTGAGATGACTCACACCGATATATGAAATCACTGTTTCAGGTGCTGCTTTTAACCACGAGGGGGCGATGTCCGACCACAGCACTGGCAGCAGTGCTTCCTCAACGAATAGCTGGACTATCCTTTCCCCGGAGGTAAGAACTCCTTAGAAACAGCTGTAAAAAAAAAAAAAAAAAAAAACACGTGACAGTGACTAATCTAATTGTAAAATTGGTGGAGTTTACGTGGTGTATACACAATAAACACAGCATTACAGGGATCACTTCGGGATTCCTTCGGCATCAATAAAGTAACTCTACTCACCAAAATCATAATTTGTCAATGAACTGTGTGCAATTAGTTATGTAATTACACAGTTATAGATAGTGATTACTTAGTCATTACTCAGTCATTCAGTTAATTTTACAGACGATGATAAATTATACTGATATAACCTTCGTTTTTGAGAGAGGCTCCTCTAGAAGAAGATTATGAATTTCATGTCCCCAACAAAGACTAGTGTAGGGGAGTGGTGAATAGGGAACCAATTCACTGGGTCTGCTCAGAGGACAAGCCCTTCAGAACTCTTAAAGTTTTCTATACTGTAAAGGCCTAGTTGTATAGTTAAAGTGTAGTATAGTGATTGATTGATTGATTGATTGATTGATTGATTGAGTTTAATTCTGAAGTATGTGTTCACAGGAGGTTGCTGTTGAAACAGTAGGACCTGATGATGGGACTGAAAGTCTCAGTGGCGTTCCAGGGCTTCCTGAGGAAGCACCAGGTACAATTTAGTAGATCTACAACTTATACTGTACAATATGTTACTGTTCTACATACTGTAAGACACAACGTATACTGTACAGTGTTTTACTATTCCATATACTCAAAGGCATTTTTCGGTGTACCGGTATGTTGTATGTAGTGTTCAGTAGCGCTTTATAATAGCTACCTCCTAATAAGCATTTATTATGCATTTATTAACTAGCCACTTGCTTAATACTTTATTCATCATTTGGTAACCATTGCTTTTACACTATTTCTCATCAAATTGTTTATAAACATATCTACAAACGTTAAAGCAGACAGAGAAGGTGAAAGACAGACAGAAAGGCAGCAGGCTGAGCGATAGATAGCAGATAGCATAAAGACAAACAGTCAGACATATACACAGATAGCCAACTGACATCCAGATAGATGTGTGTCAGTATGTTTATGAGTGATTTACTGATGAGAAATAGTGTAAAACCAATGGTTACCAAATGATGAACAAGGTATTAACTAAGAGTTAACAAATGCAAAATAAATACTTATTAGGAAGTAGTTATAAAGTGCTACCCAATGTTCTATCCTACATATACCCAATCTGAAAGTGATTCCTAATTTCTGTCTTAACATGCAGCTTTTGTACTGGCGTTCTAAAACTATTTAATAACATTAGGATTAGTATGCCCAAGGCTTTGGAAGGTGTATTACAATGTCTAAAATGTCTTAAGATTATTTAAACCTGTTATAAATTTGAGACACAGGATGGCTAACACATCCACAGCCTGAAGCCAAAAATACTATGAAAATCATCTGCTGTACTGTCCTCCCTGGGTGTTGCACAACAAATGCGTAGCGCAGTTTAACAGTAAGTCAAACTCAGATTCACTTGAGTCAGGAAGCGAGCGCCTTGCTCCTTCATTAAATCTTGCAGTGGTAAATCATGAGTTTGGCTTATTGTTGAGCTGTAAACGGATGTGGAATGGCCAGGGAGGAGAGTACAGTGAAAAAATCCATCACTTTCGTGGCCTTGAAAGTATTCGTGACTCTTGATAGAATGTTGCCGATCTTACAGTGAACTGTATTTTGACCTAAATGTAGTTGATATGGTTCTGGATAAAGAAATCTTCTGCATCAAAAACAATGGTCCCTTTCTAATGTAATGGCCTCTCGCATCACATATCCAAACCAGAGAATTCTGGGGGCAGAACACCTTAGACTTAGACATCTAGAAACAGAATAACAGGACATCCTCTTTGTGCACATTCCAGCATAGGTTGTGTCTCTTTTATGAAGTGAACTGAGTCTTCTGTTTCAGCAGGTGTTCCTGTGGAGGGTGATGTGAGTGGGACCGATGCCCCAGCAGAACCCATGTTGTCAGAGGAGGGTCACCAGGTAAGTCTATGTGTCTGCCTTTAGGACAGTTAAAGTTATCACAGCACCCAGGGTCATCCATCTTTAATTTAAATTCAGATTGCACATGGTAAAATAATAACAACTACAAAATCACTCGGAAAGCGCAGACCTCCGCCAAGCAGTTCACGCCCATCCCCCCATCCCCCCCCCCCCCCCCCCTTCCTTTTTTTTTTTTTTTTTTTTTTTTTTTTAACCTCAAGGCACTGACAATAGCAACATACTTTCAAATTTTTAGAACGATACGTTCATGACTTTTTCAGATATTTTGTTAACAAACAGACAGACAGATAAAAGCGGGCAAAAACATAACCTCCTTAGCAGAGGTAATAACAAGCTTTATTTATGTAGCACTTTTCGTACCCATACAAGTATTAGCAGTCCATTGTTATGGTGAGAGGTTGTTGACACTTGTGAGCATAGCAGCCAGTGACCTTGCGCCCCCTCTTCCTCCAGTGCCCCTGAAGCAGTGTGTTAAGTGTTTTGAATAGAGCATGGCTCACGTCCGAGCCACTTTGTTTTACCACCGACAGAGCCAAGAATGTGTGTAAACACAGGGGTTTTATTTATTTATTTATTTTTAATGAACACACGGAACAGACCCAAGGGAACTATGAGCGAAAACAAACTTACACAGATGATTGCCTAAGTTGCGCTTGAAATTATTTTGATTGAAAGTGTTTTGAAAGTATTTTCCCTGTAAAAGCTTGTTGTTACGTGCAGATATGCCAGTGTTTTGACTAAAAGTATTTTGAAAATATTTTAACTGTGGAAGCTTGTTGTTACGTGCAGATATGCCAGTGTTTCGACTGAAAGTATTTTTTAAAATAGTTTAACTGTGGAAGCTTGTTTGTTACGTGCAGATATGCCAGTGTTTCGACTGAAAGTATTTTTTAAAATAGTTTAACTGTGGAAGCTTGTTTGTTACGTGCAGATATGCCAGGAGACCTCGCCAGAAATATGCGAGGCGGCTGCCTTCATAGGCCCCTCCTACGCGGGGTTCGAGGAGGAGGAGGAGGAGTTTGACCCCGAGATCCACGCCCCCGTCATCCACGACACCATCACCAGCTCCCCGCCCGACAGCGACCTGCTGGGCTCCACCCCCTTCGCCATCACCTCAGAGGCCGCCCTGCTCTTCTCCGAGGAGGCCGGCTTCATGCCGCCCCCTGCCGACATGTTTGCTGACATTGGCTACGGCCACGAAATTCCAGAGGAGGAATTCCTCGTCCAGGAAGGCCACACCCCGGAAAGCTTCTCCGAGGGGAGTGCCTCCCCTGAAGCGATGCCAGAGGATATCCACATCCCTGAAATGTTTCCTCAGCAAAGCCCCTCCCCAGAGTTTCTCCTCCAGCCAAGCCCCAGCCTCAGCCCCAGCCCCGAAGCTCTTCCAGAGGAAAGCCTTACTCCCGAAGTTGCTGAAACACTTGTGCCAGAAAGGTTGTCCCCCGAAGTGCTTGTGGGAAGTAGCCTTACTCCTGACCTCTCCACCCTAGAACCCTCAGGCCCTGGGGTGCCTACCTGGGACAGCCCCGTCTCCGAACTACAGGCTGAGAGAAGCCCAATCCCAGAGCCTGCCCTCATGAAGGTGACCCCAGAGCCTGTCCTCATCAAGGTGACCCCTGAGGTCACCCCAGAGCCTATCCTCACTGAGGTGACCCCTGAGGTGACCCCAAAGCCTGTCACTGAGGTGGCCCCACAACCTGTCCTCACTGAGGTGACCCCAGAGCCTATCCTCACTGAGCTGACCCCAGAGCCTACCCTCATTAAGGTAACCCCAGAGCCTGGCCTCACTGAGGTGACCCCAGAACCTGTCCTCACTGAGGTGACCCCAGAGCCTCTCCTCACAAAGGTCACCCCTGCCGCTGCTGCTGCAGAGGCCCCCGCTCCTGAGCTTGTGGAGGGCCTTGGCCTCTCAGTTAGGCCACCTCCCAGCCACCTCCCCCCTGTAGACTCTGCTCCTGCTCCTGATGCCCCCGCTGCCCTCTCTGAGGAACCCCCAGAACCTGCTCGCCTGGAGCCAGAGACCCTCACCTCCATGACAGCACAGCAGCAGCAGGTTACAGAGGAGAAGAGGGAGGAGGAGGAGGAGAGGGAGATGGAGGAAGCTGAGGTTCCTGAGAGGCAGCATGTGGAAGCTGAGGAAGCAGGTAGAGTAGAGACAGACGCTCACACTGGTAGTGGAGGTTTTTCTGTGTGCTTTACTGTACTAATAAAACCCTTGTGTCTGTTTAGTTTGATAAATGTTACATTACAATTCTATTCATTTTATTACCATCTTTACCCTCTCTCTCTCTCCCTCTCTCTCTCTCTCTCTCTCTCTCTCTCTCTCTCTCTCTCTCTCTCTTTCTTCTCTCTCTCTTCTTTCTCTCTGATTTCATTTATAAGGACAGTGTACATTAATAAACATAAATGTAAATGTGCCAGTGTTAGCCAGCAGGCTAATTTTCAACTGTAGTCCTTTTGGCCAGGTGTTTTGTAACCATAATTGACCTCTCTCTCTCTCTCTCTCTCTCTCTGTCTCTCTCTTCTGTCTCTCTCTCTCTCTCTCTCTTTCTCTCTCTCTTCTGTCTGTCTCTCTATCTCTCTTTCTCTTCTGTCTCTCTCTCTCTATCTATCTCTCTTTCTCTCTCTCTTCTCTCTCTCTATCTCTCTCTCTCTCTTTCTCTCTCTCTTCTGTCTCTCTATCTCTCTCTCTCTCTCACACTTCTGTCTCTCTCTCTCTCTTCTATCTCTCTCTCTCTTCTGTCTCTCTCTCTTCTATCTCTGTCTCTCTCTCTCTCTCTCTCTTTATTTTTTGTGTCCATCTCTCTCTCCCTCCCTCTCTCTCTCCCTCCCTCCCTCCCTCCCTTCCTGTCGCTCCCACAGAGCCAGTGGAGGAGGAGGTGATCATGGCGGAGCCGGGGGGAGGTGTAGATGGTCTGCGCCTGAGGCACGCGCTCCCTCCTGACCCCCCCGGCCGCAGCTCCGACGAGGATGAGGAGGAGGAGGAAGAGTTCCAGCTGGCGGAGAGGCGGGAGGAGAAGCCGGGCTTCGCCCTCAACAAGCTGATCGTGGGCGCCCTGGTGCTCCTCTGCCTCGGCTCCCTCTTCTTCTCAGGTGTGTCACATACACACACACACACACACACACACACACACACTCACACACACACACTCACACACACACTCACCACACATGCTAGGCTCCTCTGCCTGGGCTCCCTCTTCTTCTCAGGTGTGTCACACACTCACACACACACTCACACACACCGTCACCACACATGCTAGGCTGCTCTGCCTCGGCTCCCTCTTCTCAGGTGTGTCACATACACACACACACACACACACTCACACACACACTCACCACACATGCTAGGCTCCTCTGTCTTAGCTCCCTCTTCTTCTCAGGTGTGTCACATACACACACACACACACACACACACACACACACACACACACCGTCACCACACATGCTAGACTCCTCTGCCTGGGCTCCCTCTTCTTCTCAGGTGTGTCACATACACACACACACACTCACACACACACTCACCACACATGCTAGGCTGCTCTGTCTTGGCTCCCTCTTCTTCTCAGGTGTGTCACACACACACATACACACACACACACACACACACACACACACACACACACACACACACACACACACCGTCACCACACATGCTAGGCTCCTCTGCCTGGGCTCCCTCTTCTTCTCAGGTGTGTCACATACACACACACACACACACACACCGTCACCACACATGCTAGGCTCCTCTGCCTCGGCTCCCTCTTCTCAGGTGTGTCACATACACACACACACACACACACTCACACACACACTCACACACGCACTCACCACACATGCTAGGCTCCTCTGTCTTGGCTCCCTCTTCTTCTCAGGTGTGTCACACACACACACCCACCCACACCCACCCACACACACACACACACACACACACACACACACACCCACACACACACACACACCGTCACCACACATGCTAGGCTCCTCTGTCTTGGCTCCCTCTTCTTCTCAGGTGTGTCACACACACACACACACACACACACACACACACACACACACACACACCGTCACCACACATGCTAGGCTCCTCTGCCTGGGCTCCCTCTTTCCTTCAGGTGATCATGGCGGAGCCGGGGGGAGGAACCATGAATCCTCTTAGCGTCTTGGTTGGGAGACTGGCCCCATTACAAAACCACTCGTTATTGTATGGTGTCCACTGACTGCTGGTGACAACAGACAGATTAACAACAGACACTTCTTATGACTCCCAACAAAATTCCAACGTCACAGACGTAACAAATGGCAGGTGGTTAAGTAAGTCACATTGTGAGACTCACTGGTGTTCTTCACCCCCTCCTGCCCGACCTTTCGGACTCGAGCACAATGCTGGAAATGAGTCGGTCACGACAACTTTCGGGGCACAATTGGGCTGCTATTGTGTAATATGAATGGGGCATTAGGCTAAGTTGTCGTCTCTGTTTCCAGGTGCCTTTCTGGCCCAGGACAGTGGTAGGTATGGCACAGGAGTGGGAGCAAAGGGATGGGGTTATGCCCAGCTGTGCCAGTTGGCATGCAAATGCACACAGTGCCAGTTGGCATGCACATAGTCTGGCTACTCCGCTTTGGCACCTTCCCCATACACCTCTAAATTACATTACTACTGTGTGCTTTCTGTATAAACAAGTTCATTTATATAGAGCATTTACAATTTGGAGGCATTTCAATGATTATGTGCATAAATGCAGAAAGAAGAGACAAAAACAAACAAGACATTTAAAAATATATAATTACAAAGTAAAATGTTTTTTTGTTTTTTTGTTTTTTTGCAGACAGACCTGTGAACAAGGTTTTGTCATTGCCGGCTGTAATGCTAGTCGAGCAGAGAGCCCAAACTTTATCATCTGTTTAGCTCATAGCGTACTACCACACTACGACTGTCACTGACAGTCGTATCATACATGTCAGGTCGTCAGTACAGTACAGTACAGTAGTGCAATACAGTACACACTCCAGTGGGTGGATAACTGATTTTGCTGGGATGGTGTCTGCAGTCGCAGAGGTAGGTAATCCTGGCTACAAAGAATGAAAGTCCTGCCATGTATTGGTTCTACCTGTGCACAAAACCCAGGCTGAGCATTGAAACCGAGAAAAATGCCTTTAAAATTGTCATCATGTCCAGTCCAACATGTTGTTGGCATCATAATGCTTTTAGAAAGTAGAAAAAAGCAAGAGATTTAAAGAGGTAAAAAGGTATAAAGTGAAATTTCAGTCTAAAGTCAGTTTTGACAAAGTATGTAGTTACTGCCTTTTGGCTTTGTAGGGCAGCTGTAATTGTTTTATTTGTCTGACTGAAGAGTTATGCTTAGTCTAATAGTTTTGTGAATAGTTGGAACACAAATATGTGATATAGCCTTTCACTCTCTGAAGTCGGGTTACCCACCTGTGGTCTGCAGACGTGTGTGTTTAACTAAGGATTTTTAGCGCATGAGACTATGAAGCCCTGGTTAGGTGGCATTGTCCAAGACCACTGGCATTCCTAAATGTTCGTGAATGGATTTTAGTTCGGGAATGTGAAAATGTTGAAAAGATTTGTACCACAGATTGTCATGACACAATGCACAGAATTACATATACCCTGTAAATGCACATTTGATGCTTTACTTCAAACCAATGCCTGTAACTTGACAAATATCTTTATTGTTTTTTTTTCTCATTATTAATGATGTATGTGCACTTGTATGTGCCTTTGTAGTCTATGTTGGCCGACATGCATTTTACATCCTGAAGCTGTTACATGGGAGATACTAATAAGAAATGCATGACAAAATTGCCATCCTCTAGATTCCAGACCACGATAGTATAGCAGTAGCGTCAATGGCAGTAATACAATCACTTAATTACTGTAGCTTGAGCAGGTCTTTGCCTTTGTGTTACTCTACAGTAATGCATGAAAGTAATTAGTGTCAGCCGGACTGTGGGTCTTGGAATGGGGACAGCGGAGCAGGGCAGGGCAGGTTCATGTGTATGGCAATGGCTTGTATGCAGGTTAAATGTGTTGCATGTGATGGAGTGAAACATGTTCACATGCATTGTCACTTTTGACATTTTAAATAATCGTGACAAGACAATAAATGTTTATTGTTTCTCTTGACAGACGACGGCTTTGATGGCTCAGAAATGACTGAACAGGTGAGTGTGTTGGGTTTTGTCAAGTGCTTTATACTAAAAGTAAATAAATTACTTTAGGTGAATTTGGAGACTCAGTCAGCCTAGTGGTTGAAATTCAGGAACAAGGTTTATTCTTAACAATAAGGACCACACACACAAGACGCAGACAACACTGCATGACACAGACAGGACAATACGAGACACTGGACTTAGACAAGACTGCTAAAATGGTGGTTATTCTGAACTTTGTAGACAGAGGTTGTAGACAACCAATTGGTGTACCCAGGGTTACCACCCCGAAAATGAATATGCAATGGTCTTTCTTAAGTACTACAGTATACAGTGTCTTCCTAATGAGATCAGAGAAGGTGCCAGCCTTGTCTGTATGTGAAGACAGACAGGGACAGTTCTTCAAAAGCTCACCAAATGGTTGAGGAAACCAGCTGTTCACACCTCCTGTCTCACACAGACACACATACACAGCTTTGATCCTAATAAGAAGTGTTCCAAAAACAACCAAGGGATTTGAAATAATAATGACATATTTTAACATTAAAATGTTATTTACAAGATTATTATTATTACTCAAATACCATTAATACTGACCATGTGCTTTATATATCAGCACCGGCAAGTCGACGATTTGGATGTGCCTGAACTATTTTTAAATACGTGGCCAACACTATTACAGTCGTCAGTGTGGTAAATGCAGTAAGTTTAGATGTCTGCTTTTTGGTCTATTTTTTCATTCTGGTTTGTCTTCAGGAACTCCTGGAAAGACTTGCTCAAGAAAACCAACAGATTGCAACACTGGAAGCTCAGCTACAGGTTCGTAGGTTAACTTAACTTACACACTTTTCTGATCCTTTGAGGGAAATTGGTCTCTGCATTTATCCCAGTCTGTAAATTAGTGAATTAACACAGCACACAGTGAACACACAGTGAGGACAAGCACACACTACCCCAGAGCAGTGGGCTGCCTGCCTGCCTGCCTGCCTGCAGTGGCCCCCATAAGCTATTTCTTCTCCATTCATTCCTCTTTAGTTCCCTTGGCGAACAGCTGTCCACGCTCCGAAGGCCTGTTTGTCAACCCTCTGTTACTGGCCGTTTAAATGTAGTTGTGCAACCTGTTGACAGCAGTGTCAGTGGGGGATATCGATTTCTGCTTGAACTGCATGTACTAACATAATGTTTATGTTCACTGGTGTGTTGGTGACTTAAAATAGAAAGTCTCTGGAAATAGAATACAAGTGTTTCCTTCCCTGAACTGCTTGTTCACAACAGACTTGTACATGGTGTGTTTTAGTTTTGTATTTATCAATTTAGTCAGTATTGTTTACAGTGTACAGTGTTCATGTTTTTAACCCTACTGAGATGTTTAAAGAGGGGTTTCACCCTTTGGTAATGGTCAGAGACAAGTATTTTCTGTTGAGAGGTTTTAGAGGTTTCATATATGAGCAGTCCGTGGGAAACACAGGCATAGTCACAAAATCACATTTTTCAAGTTACTCCCCCCTATCAGTAGTTGCACTGAAACCCCAGCTTTTTCGAAAGTAATCCTGTGAATACACAAGCATAGTCTCGAGCTAGAAGCATTTTAGAACAGCACTTGCTTATAAAATCAAATCAAAAATCAAACTTATAAATGACATTTTCTCAGTTTCTGCATTTTGTGACCATGCCCCTTTCTCCCGTGGACTCCTCATATAGTATTATAATATCATCTGTGTGGGTTAGTTTATTCATTCTAGTTTAATCAAACAGTATTTCAGTGTCAGTCCAACTCTCTTATTCTTAGCAGGGTGTGGGGTAATCTATTCTCATATTTTACTGTAGTCCCACAAGGAGGCTCTACACCACGCTCTTCAGGCCGCGACGGAGAAGGCGGAGGCAGAGGGCGGGGAACTGCAGCAGGAAAACATCAAGCTCAAAGATGAACTCGCCGCCATGCCGGGCCTGAAGGAGGAGCTAGAGAGCCTCAGGGCCAGAGTGGCTGAGCTGTCCCAGCTAACAGGTATGACAGAGTCACTGCACTTCACCTCTTAAAGCAACACTAATGCACTTCTGCTCTTTGGTCGCCCTACAGTTTGGAAGCGGAAATGTTTCTCATTCGAACTAGAGGGACAGCCCGCTCCTCCAAACTTACTTAGTGTGGTTATAGCCCATGGTAATACTCTTTTTTTTTTTTTTTTTTGACAAAAAAAATGTTGACAGATGTTGCAATGTTTCGTAGTCCTGCTCCAGTTGCAAAAAAAGATAATAGAATCAGTAGACCAAGACGACCAAGATGCTTGACCAAGGCAAGGGAATGAATTGGCCTGTAGATAGCCAGTCAGTAAATGTACTAATAAAAACGGGTGTAATCTCTAAAATGGTGTAATTTTTTTTACCTCTACTACTATTATCTCCACTACTTGATGTGTTCTGCTTCTTCTTGTTTTAGTTCGTGAGTCAGAAGTCACGCCCGTAACTACAGACACAGCCACACCTGCAGATCAGCCTGTGGCGGCCGATCAGATCCCTGCTGCTGATCCAGTGCAAGGTCAAGGTCAAAGGTTGGCGCAGCAAGATGGCGGAGAAGATGGGTTGAAGGCAGCGCTTCAGCTGCAAAAGAGCCTCCTGGAGGACAGTCGCAGGAGGCTGGAGGCCATGAAGAAGTCGTCGGGCAAGAAGAAGGGGGTGCGGGAGGGTCTGGTGGACGTGCAGAAGAGGCTGAGCGAGCAGCTGGAGCGCCTGGACAGGAGGCACGACTGGAAGAAAAAGCAGTGGGAGGCCGAGGCCAAGAAGAAGAATCAGAAAGGCCAGAAGATGTGGGCGGGGAAGAAGGAACAAGGGAACCAATGGGGTGGCAGGAAGGAGAAGGACAACCAATGGGACGACGAGAATAAGCACAGCAGCCAATGGGAGAGCAAGAAGGATGGCCAGAAGAATGGCAAAAAGGAACATGGTAGCAAGTGGGAGGGGAAGAAGGATCACATGAAACATAAGGATCATGAGGAGTCTGGAAAATGGAGAGATGGAGAGAAGGAGTGGAAGCACGGGAAGAATGGGAAGAACGGGAAGGACGGCAAGGAGAACGAGAAGCACGCCTGGAAGAAGTACCACGAGGACTGGGACGGCAAGAAGCACGAGCGCAAGATGGAGCGCGAGAGGAGGAAGAGCGAACGGCCGTGGGAGGCCAAGTCCTTCAAGAAGAGCTCTGCCCATCACGATCACCACCATCATCCTCACCATCAGGAGCGCGACAGCAGCGAGGAGCAGCACGGCCACAAACGCGAGCGCGTCGACTTCTGGAAGCACCAGGAGCTGAAGCTGCGGCGTAACCCCGGCCCGGCTCAGGCCTGCTCGGGGGCGTCCCGGTGTGCGGAGGCCGAGGGGCTGGTCGCCGTGGAGCTCTCGGAGTTCCAGGCCCTGCTGGAGAGCTACCTGAGCAAGCTGCCAGCGTCCACCTCGGAAGGCAAAGAGGAGCTCCAAAAGCTCACGGCCGGCTTCTTCCCCGACGGCGTGTTCGACCACGAGCGTCTGCTCTTCAGCGACTTCGCCGAGGACGTGGCGGACATTTTAGAAGACATGGCCGACGTGATGGATGACGAGTCGCTGGAGGAGGAGATGGAGGAGTTTGAGAGGGAGGCCCTGTGGAAGTTTGCAGCAGCTGCTGCTTAGGCCAAAACTCCTCACACAAACCCCTCTCCCTCCCTCTCTCTCTCTCTCTCTCTCTCTCGGACACAGGAAGGAAAAACAGGGGGGTGGGTTGGGCCCCGGGGCGGGGTGGTGGACAAAACAAAGAGGTAGCAAACAAGGCGGGCTAAAAAATAAAAAATGGGAAAACGACAAAAAGGCAGTGGCAATTCCATTGAGCCTATAGATGTAGACTTGTGTGTCCCGCGCACAGATTGTTTCGGCAAAACGTCTTTACTTACCCTCTTAAATTCGTACCTGTTTGTGGGGTTCGCAGTCATTACCTACCTCTTGTGCATACTGTCTCTTAAACGTCACGTCCCCTCTGTCTTGTCCGTGGTAGTGACAGGTCTGCATCTGTGATTCTGTCTGGAGTGCTCGCCACTCAAGAAGATGAATGCTTAACCCCCTTTGTCTATCAGGAAGCTAAATGGGGCTTGCAGACGCCAAGCAAATAACCGAGACGGTGAAGGGTACTACCCAGCAGGGGCAGAATGAGGCTTGGTTTGGCATGGTTTGGATTGGATTTGGGATAAAGAAAAGGGGGTGCAGCGGGCCTTCCCCAAACAGCTAGGCCCAGCCAGTTCCCCTCAGTCTTCCCAGCCAGGATTTGTGGTGTTGTTTGTAGTGGGAGATGGAGCGTGCTCTTGTGGTGTTGTTTCTAGTGGGAGATGGAGCGTGCTCTCAGTGATTTAAGCTTTGTCTGGAAGGGTAAATGATTTGTATGGACCAGTGCATATAATCCCAGTGACTGTGAAACTCCCCAAAGGGTGACTTTTCTGTTGTAGTTGTCGTTGTTGTTTTCTTTGTTTCTGTTTGTTTTTGTTTGTTTTTTTTTGTTTTGTTTTTTTTTTTGCTTTGAGATTCATAGTGCATCACCTTAGCCTTAGGTATCCCCCCTAAATAGGTTAGCAGGTGAATCACTACATGCATAATTTATTTGTAGACTTTAGTGAATGCCATTTTTACTTTGTCTTATGAAATTGTTTCCTGTTGTTACAAGAATATACGCTTTGGGCTATACATACTCCAAAAACAACTGTTGTTATTATTATTAGTAGACAGGATGGTACTTTACTTGTCGTGGCATTGAATAGCATTGCAGTGGATTACTTTGTTTGAAAAGTAAAGCTCTCTGTGTGTTGCAGTTTTGTCCAGTTATGTCTAGTTTACTTCTCACGTGACATTTTTACTTTGGAATTTTGGGATATGTAGCCATATTCAATATTGAGTGTTTACCGGACAATTTGTGATCGCGAGATTTCGAGATTTCTGTCTTCAGCAGTGAACGTGCCTTGGGAGTCCAGGTGGCAGCATGGATGTTCTCACAAACAAACAAAGAAAATACTGTTTACATATTTATAGTGACACGAAGGCCATATTGAATTTGAGAAGCCTGACTTAACACAACAGCAACTGGATGTGCCCAAGTAGGAGTTGGAACAATTATTTTCTAGTGAGATTGGGTGGGAATATCAACCCAAAAAAAGTTTAAAAGACTTTAAAACACTTTAAAATGAACTCTCATGAAAATGAACGCTTTTATTTTGTTGAATGGTAATGAAAGGGTTACACATGTTCAATGTGTCAGTATTTTTGTAAATATCAATGGAAAATCTGTTATGGTTTTTTTTTTGTTCCTTGGTAGACTGACCACAGTCTCCAGTGAAGTCAGTGGAATGGAAATATGGAGAATACAGAAACCCAGTGGACACAACCACAAAGAAAGTTGGCTCAGTTTGTTAATTTATTAATATGAATAAAATTAATTCATGTTCAGAAGATTTGTGTCTTTTTTTCCAAGAGTATTTTAATATATATAACATATCCTGCCTTCCACAGCCATATGATAAGAAATATAAACCTGTACCCCTGCCTGTGGATCTCGTACAATAGTGTGGTCAAACTTCAAAATGAAAGGCCAGCATAATGACACACCACTGGTCCCCTTCTTGGTGCAACATTTAAAGCATGTTATAAGTATTATTTAATAACCATGTAACCAGTCAGTATATCAGTATGCTGATCATTGTGGTATGAGGTGCACAAAAGCTTACATATTTGTGGGATATCGCCAATGATATTAAACCTCATGAATCATTGCTCTGAAATCATGATGTCAACTAATGGGCACGACAATTATTTCAAACCTTTCACTGAATTGCCCTGGTTGAGCTAAATATGCCAGTAATTCAAGGTCATTGTGACAGGACAGACGTCAGTAAATAGTAAGGCCTGTAGTTAATGGTTAATGAATACTTTTGAACTACTACACTTGATAAATAAATCCATCGTTAATGCACATTATAACTGATTTTGGTAAGGTCATGATATGCAATTCGTTTGTGCTGAGTAAGTTGCGGCCTACTTATCTGATCGAATTTCCCTGACGGTGAATGTATGCTTGCAAAACACCATGGGCACACTGTACACATCAGCTGCCCAGTCATCACTACCGCAAACCAGTTACAAACACCGCCAAACAATGCTGGAACATGCACTGGAAAAAGTGTGTGTGTCTGTGTGTGTGTTTATGTGTGAGTGAGAGAGAGAGAGAGTGTGTATGTGTTTATGTGTAAGTGAGTAAGAGTGTGTGTGTGTGTGTGTGTGTGTTTATGTGTAAGTGAGTGAGAGAGAGTGTGTGTGTGTGTTCATGTGCAAGTTAGTGAGATTGAGTTTGTGTGTGTGTGTGTTTATGTGTAACTGAAAGAGAGAGACTGTGTGTGTGTGTGTGTGTGTGTAAGTGAGTGTGAGAGAGTGTGTGTGTGTGTGTGAGGGAGAGAATGAGTCAGTATGACCCACAGGTCTGTTTTAAATCTGCTTTATTGCTGGAGATGGAGAAGAGTTTACAGTAGACATGTGTCTCCATGTTGAAACGTGTACATCATGTTATCTTTGTTTTTTCACATGATTTGCATTATTTTGCAAGTTTTTAACTCATAGTCTCATAGTGGATTGACTTTTCATGTTAAATTGCTTGCAGTAACCTAATGTCTTCATTGCATCATCTGCCTTGCATTTACTTTCATAGAACTACAATAAATCATGGTAATTAGACCTGATATCCAAATCTGAAGGACACAGTAGATAAAAAAAATATATATACAATAAATAAAGTCCAAAAAGGGTTGTTTCTGATGCTGTGGGTGGTTTGAATGACAAACAGTACAACACAGTTGTAAACAAGGCAGGTCAAAGTTGCAGGTGACCTAATTACTATTGCTATAGTAAAATGTGCTAAAATACTACAAGATTCCATAGTATCAGTAGTATTCCTATTATATTATATAAATAGAAATATTATTATAATAATAAAATAAATGTCTAAGGGGCTGTATAGGAGCAGGTCAGACAAGGTTGTGTTTGTAGTTTAGTGTCTGTGTACCATGCAAAAAACTGGAGATTTGTGCACTGATAAGAGGCCACAGACTAAAGACGGCGGGATGAGGGTGGGGGAGGGAGAGAGAGAGGGTCTTGTGTCATCTTTTCCGCTGATATCGGCAAGGTGATGGAGAGAATAAAAAGATGGGACAGGGGGACGAGAGCTCACACAAAGCTGCTGCTCTCACCTGCTGTGCTCTTCTGCTTCGGTTTGTCAGGTAAGACTCGCTGAGACCTCTTCTGTGCTTCTAGGCCAGGGCTTTTGCCCCCGTGTCTCTCTTTCACCTTTCTATTTCATTTGGTTTTCTTCATCACTCCACCATTCAGATTGATTTGTCACTGTCATTCTTCCATCTCTTTAACCTTAAAACCATACAATGTAGTCTTGGCTTTTTTGGTTTTTTTTTTTTTCGTACCACTGTCTTTTTGTCTTTGATATTTACCACTCTTACCACTTTGATATTTGATATATATTTAAGGAATGTTAAATAGGCCAGGAACCACTTCATAATCGACCATTTGTCATTTTGATTAGCCTGTGTGATGATGTTAAATTAAAGAAGAAAGTCTGAGGAAGGGCTGTGAGTGTTGGAAAAGTCACTATTGAAAATAATAATAAATAATAACAATAATAAAAGCTACATAATAATAATAAAAAAGAACTGTAATGAGATATTTCCGGTGTGCAGATTTTCATTTGTCCTTACAATGTTAAACTAAAGCCTTTGCCCTCTAATGTAGGCCTACACGTAAGCCTTCACTTCACCCAGAATGGAGCCTGCCATCAGTGTTCTGGTCGCCCAGTTTAAAACGTACGCTGGAAAGGACGGATCGTCCAGCACCCTCAGCAAAGACGAGTTCCAGAACCTGGTGGCCTCTCAGCTCCCCACTCTAGTGACGGTGAGTGACTCAATCCTCTCTTTTCTTCTCTCCTCTCTTTTCCTCTCCTCTCCTCTCCTCTCCGTTCCTCTCTCCTACTCTCCTCTCCTCTCCTCTCTTCTCTTTTTCTCTCCCCTACTCTCCTCTCCTCCTCACATCTATTCCGTGTCCAAAATGTTCACTACAGTGTACGGAGCAAAATAATGTACCTCCCACACTACATAGTGCCCAATACAGTATATTGAATGAGTAAACATTTCAAGGACAAGGAACCAGTGTCTTCTCCCTTAGTTTCAGCATGTTTTCTTTTATTTAATTACGCAATTTCTTATGCATGAGTTGTCCTCTTTCTTATGTCTAATCCCCAGTTTCCATGTGTTTTCTCTGTAAATGGTTTTTGTCACTGATTTGCTGTCTGTATTGCCATTGCTCTGGTAGTTTGCTGTCAAATATTTAATGTTTTGAGCTCTCAGGCATGAATATTGAGTGAGAACACTATTTCATACGTTTGTCTGCTAAACATGTAACCTGTAGTAGTCTCCTTCTTGTGTGAGTAGTTTCTTCTTGTGTCTTCTAATTAATGTCATGTATACCTCTCACAGATACTTGGATTTTAACGAGTGTCCACTAGATGTCTCTCTCTAACTCTGTTTTACTCTTTCCCTCTCTCTCTCTCTCTCCCTCTCTCTCTCTCTCTCTCTCTCGCTCACTCCTTAACTAAGTATGAATGACCCTCTGTGCTGTTGATTGCCTGCAGAACGCCAGCGATCCCGGCGTGATTGACCAGCTCATGAGCTCTTTGGACCAGAATAATGACGGAGAGCTGACATTCCTGGAGTTCTGGGAGCTGATTGGCACGCTGGCCAGCAAGCACGGCGGATTCAGCCAATAGCCGACCTGAGGCGAGCGTGGGCCCGTGAAACTGTGTTCCGTTGTGCGTTTGATTTCAAAAATGCCCTCTGTGTGTATTGTTCATCTTTAACCTCGGGACTTGCTGTGCACACAATGCCACGGCTAATCATTCTCCAGAGCAGGTGACTTCCAAATAAAATAATCCACTCTTGTGATTCCACGCGTTATCTTCCATGTTTTGTTTGTCCTTCATACGCCCAAAGGTGTTTAAAAAAGATGTCACCTTCGTCCCAACCTGTCCCCAGGCTTCTGTGTCTCTCATTAGGACATGTGTCTGCAGCCTTGATTTAATAGCATAATTAGGGGGTAACTTTACTCCACCGCAAGTAGTTAGCATGTAGACTGATACTTATGGCCTGTAGTGCATGTCATACTATACATGTAATGGCCTTAAAGAACATTATCGTAACTCTTCTGTCTGAGGACACTGTCCTAACCCACTCTAAATCATCATAGACCCGTACTGTCCAAGCAGGCTCCTTTCGAGCAGCCTTACAGTTGGTTTATATTCATATTTCTTCAATAGAAGAAGAAGTAGAAGTCTTTATTGTCACTATACGAAGTATAGTGAAATGTCATTTGGAGCAGCCAACAACAGATGCATAGAAGACACAATATATAAGAATAGAAGTGAAATAGATAAAAACGGCTGGGTAGAGTTTAAAATATGGGTTCAATTTACAGCAATATATACAATATTAGTGGGTAACCTCTGTGTATGTGTCCAACATCGAGTGTGTGTGTGTGTGTGTGTGTGTGTGTGTGTGTGTGTGTGTGTGTGTGTGTGTGTGTATGTGACTCACCATGACACTGAAGCTGTGTGTCTGGGTTGTCTAACTGTGCGTACCTAGATAAGACACACATACACACACACACATACACACAGATACAGTTGAATACCTGCACTGCTGATACACACCACTGCCAGAACACACTCATTATCTCACTCCTTATCCTAAAAACCACCCACCTGAGACCAGGCCCCAGCAGCAGAGGGCAGGTTTGAGTTGGTGTGTGTTTACACTTGTTATTTGGTCTAGGAACCGGTTTGCACCACCACTAATGTGGCTCCCAGAATGTAAGAGCCATTGTTGATTAAGGCCTGGGCGTGTCTGGGCACCTGTGCTATAGTGTTTGCTAAAGGATTGTAAAGTGTCACGCCCTTGGAAAAAAGATCCAGTGTTTTTTCCCCCCCTAAAGTCCACCACTGGCTACTATCAGGGCGTGGTAAGTCTCAGCGGGTCTTTAGTGTATCCCGGCAGACCTGCAGACCTTGTATCTTGATTAAACACACACGCACACACACACAGAGGGGTGTGGCAGCGCTCTGACTAGACTGTACAAACGACTCATGCCGTGTTGGCTGTGAGGTGTTGCAACACAGGGGTTGGTACCCTCAGGGAATTCTGTCTTTCAGTCCGGGGACCTCTGTCAACTCCACACAATGTCATGGACACATTTATTGCTCCATAATATATCTGCGAGTACACACAGATTTCCCGGAACAAACATCCATGCAAAGACTTAACAGTGTTTTGGTTGTTTTTGCTTCTTTATGTGAAACTGTGAGCTGTGTTTAAAAAGCCAGGCAACGGTGGAGTGTCAGAGCGTGTAGATGGAGCTGAAGGGTTAACATCAGCCTATCCTGCATTCCCCACCTCCCTAACCGCTTCGTTCTGTCCAGCAGGAATCCTATTTTCTTCCTCAAACCCGAATTATTGGCGTGAAACTGCATCCTAAGTACGCATGACGTATGACGAGATGCACACGCCAGAGAGATCTGCAATTGAAAGGAAAATAAGTTTGTAAGGCTATCACATAAGGTTGGGCCCTCCCCAAAAAGTTTTTCTAACTCTCGTCCCTTCTTTTCCCTGTCTTCTCTCTCTCCCAGGTACACGCCCTTTGACTTGTCAGAAGGGAAAAAAGTTTAAGAAAAAAACTAAATCACGGAAGAGATTCTGTTGCCTTACTAGTTAGGCAAGTTTTTGAGTCGTAAGTGCAGTAGGGAAAACGGAAAAGCAGAAAAGAGGCGTACAGTCTTGAAGCTGTTGAGTTGTGCGTTGGTCCTACACAAACTTTAGGGTAAGTTTTGAGGTTTTCTGACTCGCTTTAACTGAAATTAATACCGCAGAGGTTTGAAAGGATCTTAAACGCCACGTTTTAGATACACCCTTCAAGTTCAGGACCATCCTGCGTAAATGCTGGGCAGCGTCCACCAAACGGGTTTTCTAAGACGTAACTTTATTTCCAGGTTTTGTTTGATTTTTAAAACGTGATTGTAACACATAGGTGGGTGGTATGTAGCTATCGATTCAAAAAGTTACATTAAGATTACCTAGTTTTATGGACCGTATTCATTGCACACGCAGGCAAAATACCTTCATGTTAGAAAAGCCTTCTTGACAGAACCCAGACCGAGCCTCTGTATCGAGATCAGCTGCGCTTTGTTGGACGATGGATAATTAATAGACTAAAGGCCAAATGTAATTTTGGTTGATTTTAATCAACTTTTAATCTTTTTTATAGCACTTTGTAAAATGTACAAAATCTACAACGTAGGCCTTTTTGGTGTTTATGCATGTTTTTGGAGCAGTGCTGAGGGCAAACTGTATCATTTTCTTATGATTTCAGGCCGGCCTTTGGCCCTTTTAATGATAGCTGTTTGCACCTCCATTCCAGATATGTGTGCAGTCTTTAATTAATTATTCTGTATGTGTGTTTGGATGGGGATCGGCTACTGGACATGGGCGTAAGCAGATTGACAGCTGTTGGCACAAGTGCGCTTGTCTGTGAGCATGAAATGGGCTTTTTTTTAGACGCGTGATAGCCTAATGAAATAAGAAAAAAGCTCCCCACACACAGCTACAGCCTTTGGTGCGGTTTATATTCACCGCCTAACTTGTTCCTCTGTTAATTTTTCATGACACACGAGCGGCCGTATTGTCATTACTCAGATAGTGCTCGTATCACGTTCGCCTGTTTGGAAACGCAACACTCAATCTCTTCTGAGCTCTGGAGGGAAACGGGAGACCGCATGGGTATTTATTTCATTATATACGCATTTTTTCAGCGTTTGCGAATAATAATGGGAATTAAGCAGGCTCGTGTCGAAACGGGGCGCGGAGAGATCCGTCGTGCTGACGTTGCTTAAGTAATGAAAGCCCAAACTTCATTAGCTGGTATTAATGAAGGGAGGCGACATCCCACGTGCTGTCTGGTGGAGTTTTGGGTTAAGCGCGGCTGTCAGCAGCGACACGCCGGAATAGCCGGGTTACAGAACAGGAGGTAAATAAAAAATGAGACGCGAGGACAGAAATGGCAAAGATAGGCAGTTGACCTTGTGGCGCGCTCACGGTCAAGGCTCAAGGGGATTAGCGCACGAGACCCCAGGTGAGCTGTGGTGACGGCTCCTGGCATGAGCCTCCCCGTGCCCAAGAGGACTTTATAGGCTACCGTGTCAGGAAATATTTCTGGACATTTCTTCGCACTTGAGCCGCATTCCTCCATGTACGTGACACAATATGTAGGAAAAAATGTATATCCATCTGAAAACGCACGACTCTGATTCTGATAGCCACGACTTTTGAGCACATTGTGTTGGTTCAGTGTGCGTACTGAGAGGGAGAACTAAGCTGCATGTTGGGAGCGGTTTCTTGAATAGCAGTTTCATTCATTGTGCACATTTGGGCCTACCTCTGTTTTCCTTTTGTCGCCTCCGCGGAATTTCTGTATATCTACGGACATAGCCATTCTTGCTACAATACAAGCATTTTAAATCATTGCTACGATACAAGGATTTTAAATAATTTAGGGTAATTTTTCGATGCTTAGGAAGGAACAACTTTAAGGTTGAGGTGGCAGGTAATATTAAAACATCTCGCCACTAATCTTTACATTTTACCTCACAAGTAACCTAATTACTGTGTGAGCTTGTAGGAAGATGTGAGAGAGCTGCGGTTTAGTAATAGCACTGGCAAAACAGGCCTAACAAAGCACCTGTTTGAACTCCTGAAGACATTTTATAGAGAAATTTATTTTGTTCTGAGTTGCAATTAATTGATAATAATCAATTAAACTTGTACCATGACCCTGTAACCTATTCATCGTCAATATGAATAAATTAATCCGGATAGGTAATACACACTACAAAGAATTGTTCTAATCCACCATTACACTAAATAAACATTGATTGGCATGATAGCAAACATTTAAATGGGGAAACACTTCTCGTTTTCAGAGAGATACCGAATATGACTACTGTTGCGCTCCCCTAAAACTCGTCTTCTATTATTGTATGTTGACTACAGTTCTGAACTACTGCAAAATGTCTGTGCTCAGACTGGGTATGGATATATCAGCTCAGGTAAAGCCAGCTGGCACTGCAGCCAAAACCTATATGTTGATTTGCACTGTCCTGGCTGAGCAATCCCAGGGAACTGGCGCTGCAGCCAAAAGCTATATGTTGATTTGCACTGTCCTGGCTGAGCAATCCCAGGGAACTGGCGCTGCAGCCAAAAGCTATATGTTGATTTGCACTATCCAGGCTGAGCAATCTGAGGGAACTGGATGCTCGGCGAGGCTAAGGACACACAGTTCACACGGGTGACTGTAATCCCAGTGAGTGGCCGGTGTTTGGAAGAGGGCCCGTACAGCAGAGGGCCTGTAAACTACGACAAATCCTTCGTCACGATTGGAACACAAACCCACTGCTTAATTTCCTGTTCCAACTGAGCCTTACACTGTTAGCAGCACCCAAAGTCAGGCCACTCAAACAGCCTGTGAAACCAGAGCCTCTAATATGGCCCCTTGTTCATCACGAGGCTCTTCCTCCCCCCGTTTTCAGAGTAATTAGACTAATTAGGCATGTTTCCTAATTGTTCAGTGCCCGAGAAGGGGTAGTAGTGGCACTTACAACATGGCATAAGGTTAGTGCGTAGCATTTTTTGTGTGTGTGTGTGCGTGTGTGTGTGAGTCTGTGTGTGTGTTTGTATGTGTTTGCAAGTGTGAGCAAAAGGAATGTGCAGATGTTTCAGTTGCTGTGGTATGCAGTGTGCCAGACTGCTAAATTTCTGGCACAAAATGGCCTCATTAAATAATCAGCACTGATGTATGTGCCTCGGCGATGGCCACTCCAATTAAGCTGCTGCTTCTGCCGCTGCCGCTGCTGCTGCCGTTGCCCTTATTCCTTTTACACTTGAAGGCATTTGTGAAAGGAAAATGGGGGGGGAAGGGGGGGCAGGGGGAATCGCTTGTAAAAGTAGGCCTGTAGCTAGCCTGAGCATTCCTGGCAAGTTTGAGTGACTGATGTAGATTGCAATGATTGGTATTTCCCGCCTGCCTCTGCGTTATTGCCTGGTGAAAAACGCAGCGTTTTTGTCAGTGACCTGTCGTCGCATTCTGCGCTCTATCTGCCTCTCACGTTGCTGTCGTCAGAAACTTGTCTACTAGTAGTAGTAGTCCCTTCGGGACAGGTAGGCTAGGCACACCAGAGTGCAAGCAGAGAGTGTCACCTCAGTCACACAGACAGACACACACACACACACACACACACACACACACACACATTACAGGATACTCATCCTCTGGTATTTCCCCCCTGTCAATCTCTTTGTTTTTCGCCCCCTGTCACACACACACACACACACACACACACACACACACACACACACACACACACACACACACACACACACACATACACACACACACACACGCACACATGCACACACACATACAGGAAAGACACATTTTTTTTCTTCGTTCTCTTTCTTTTCCCTCTCTCTCTCCCTCTCCCTCTCTCTCTCTCTCTCTCTCTCTCTCTGTTTTACACACATGCCTATCATTCTTGTAAAAACAGAGCCATGTCTATTGTCAGTGGTACATCAGCTGCCCGTGAAACAGCAAAGTGCAGCTGATCGCAGAGCTGTTTAACTCTTCATGAGGCAGTTAGACGGACAAAAAGCGGGGTAAAAAACATGGAAGAGGTGAGAGGAAGAGAAGGACCAAAAGAGTCTTACGGCACACGAGAGAGAGAGAGAGAGAGAGAGGAGGCGGAGGAGGAGTAGAGAGAGAGAGAGCAAGAGAGAGAGAGCGAGAGAATGAGACGGGTGGTAGGTAATCCCTCCTGTAACTGGAGGCGGACCGTCCTTCGGTGACCTCAGTAGATCAGATGACCTATCAAAGATCTCGGTGGCCATTGTGTCCAGCTGGCTAGCTCTCAGCTGTGCCGCTGCTTATCTCGTATCTCCTGGCCCGGCTATTCTGGGGCCTGGCTTTGTGAGGTCCGTCCACGCCCATCCAACGGTGCACCTGGAGCACACACTCGCACACACACTCACACACACACTATGGCGTTCTGTGGTTCAGTCATGCCACTCGGTCAGCTAATCATTCCTAGGGCCCTGATTTGTGTTGGGCTGTCAGCTCACCTCTTGCCATGGTTCACACCTCGGGTCGCCCATCGCTTTGTAGGCATGACGCCTGTACGGTAGGGCACAGTTCACCGAGGAGGTTCCCCCTCTTCCACACCTTTGCCAGGTTCTCCGCTGCTTCTGTTCTGGTTCTGTTCCAAATCCCTTGTGTCTTTGTTGGATGCAGTCCCGTATGGGTCTCAGGAACCCTTTTTCTGTACTTATTATATCGTCATTCAATAAAGATCTCAAATCTTACCAACCTTAAGGCTTAATCTGCCCTAACGTGATTAAGACCTGCCCAAAAGTGGTAGCAATGATCTATCATGAGCAACTCTCATATGGTTCTAACTCCTAATCTCACTGACGTGGTGGTTCAAGTTCAAGTTTATTGTGGGAGAAATACCTCTTAAGATGTAGCATTACATTGTGTTACAAAAAACAGTACAGATGAAAATGCATCACAGTACAACACAGACATTCACTCACACATACAGGCTACACCCTCCTCACACACACACACACACACACACACACACACACCTCTGAACTCTTGGTCCTCTGTACTTTCATCTGTTTCTTGTTCTTTATCTCATTTCTCTTTTCTTGCTCTCTATTCCCTGCCCCTCTGTGAACAGAAAGGAGATGGAGTCAGCAATCAAGACAGTGGTGTCGACCTACCTCAAGTCTGCAAAGGGCAAAGAGAGCCTGAGCGGGAAGGACTTCCAGAGTATGGTGAAGAACCAACTCGGCAACATCCTGAGTGTAAGATTTCCCAGCTTGAGTTTTTGTTGCACACACACAGATTGTCAATGAAATCTGCAATCTGGCTATGATGTTTCAGTTTCATATCCTTTATCAGAGTCTTCACTCTTGTTTTCCACATCAGTGAGTCACCACATCAGTGACTCACCCTGAGTCATATCATATCACCTCATCTCATGTCGATCATGCTAAGCATGTTTAGCATACTTATTTAAATCGATATGCTGTACTTTTTGATGTTGAAGCATCACCAACTGTGGAACACTACATTTGTATTTTGTAAAGCAGTACACAAATTAGCTAGTTGGAAAGAGAGAGAGAGAAAGAGGGAGAGAGAGAGAGTATTTAAATAGTAATTTTCTCCTCATACCAAATGGGGAAAAATAGAAGGACATTGTTACACCCCCCTACCCATGTATATAGTTTTTTTGACTGTGCTGGCTGTATATATTAGACTAATTGGAAGCAAATTGTAAATGAACAAACCTTTGAAGTAAACTGGATTGTAATTTTTACTAGATAAAGTTTTTTTTGTTGTTGAGAACACTCGTTTGCACGTGTCCATTACTTTCAGAGTGCTTCCTAATTCCAGAATGACACAGATACTGGATCTGCTGCCATAACCTGCTGTGTTTGCCTTGCAGAGTACGGAGAGCTCCAATGCCGTGAAGGAGCTGCAGATGGGGCTGGACGACAACCAGGACGGCAAGGTGGGCTTCCAGGAGTACATGAAGCTGATTGGCTACCTGGCCAACAGCATTAGCGAGCAGTACGTGACCGACAAGGGCAAGGCGAACAACGATGGCGCCGTGACTCAGAGTGGGGCCCCGGCCGAGGCCAAGGCCGAACCCGCCGAGGAAGAGCCCGCCGCCGCTGCTGCCGCCCCCGCCGCCAATGGGGAGGCCGAGGCGGAGAAGCCCGAGGCCGAGGAGGGGGTGCCCGCCGCGGAGAAGACAGCGGAGGAGGAGAAGACGGACGAGGAGGCCTCATAGAGGCCTCATAGCTGCCCCCAACCCCCACCACCCCTCAAGCCCCCCTCAAGCACATTTCCAAACCTAACACCTGTTCAAAACACCTACCTTATACGCTTATTCTTACCATAGCTCTCTTGACAATAACAAATTCCAGTGGCTGTGTTCTGCTATAACACTTCCTATAATTTTATACTGCGCCACATACAGTTTCAGTGCCATAGCGTTGGTGTTTTTTTGCAAAAGCATCCTGTCCCATGCAGTCATTCATCACACTTATTTTACCTGTGGCTGTTTGTATTAGCATTTTTTACTGATTTTGTATTTTCTTATTGTCCATTACAAGTCCCATCACAGGCTTCTCACTTTAACAACACATCCTAAAAGCCGAATAGCAGTTAATGGCTTGTCTGAGCTCTTGGGTAATCTTCGGCCATTGTGAAACCTCTCCTGAGTTTTATGTTTTTTTTTTTAAGAAAGCCTTATGTAGAGCGTCCTGACTTAGCTGTTAGCTGTTTGCTACTAACAGAGAGGCGAGGTAGGGATCTTGAATGTGAATCCTGTGAAGAGTTTGAGCCAAATTAGGGGTTGCTAAAGTGGAAAGTGCAACAGTACCAGACACTACCACACACCCAAACAAACAGACACATACACACACAAGCACACTCACTGACACACTCTTACACACACACACACCTGGTGGTTTACAAATGTTTACAAACTTGCTGCAACCCCAGCAGGAGCGGAGTTTAACCTGGAATAAACAAAGGCATTTAGCTACAAAGTATCTTTTGTAATGAGTGTCCGTCACGAGTATCTCATTATCCATTTGTTTTAGTGGCCCCGAGGTTAACTGCACCCGATAACGCACGTCTCTCCCTCCCTGCTATGGTCCTTGGCTGCCCCCGCCTCAACCTGTCAATACCCCCCCCAACCCTCGTATTTGTCATCATGGGGTTTCAGACTCTTAAGTTGCATCAGTATTTGCATATTCTCCAGTCCTCCTCATCTGTCCTTTCTCCTCGCTCTCTCCATTCTGCTCTGTCCCCTGCCTTTCTTCTCTTTGCTCTCTCTCTTTCTCTCTCTCTCACTCTCTCTTTCTCTCTCTCTCTCTCCCTCTCTCTCTTTTTCCTGATCTCCACCTTGTCTTTGCTCAACGGACCAAGAAACAGAATATAAGTATTCTGAACACAAAAACATTCCAATTACATTTATGAAATGTAACTAAGAATTTCAGGCATCACATTCATGTTATCTGTAACTTTGTCCTCACAGTTTTCATAAGAGCTGCCTAGTCGACAGGTAACTGTGTGAAATGTTTTATTTCTGCGCATCTCATAATTTTGGCCTGGAATTGAGACTTGATGTGCTTGTGTCACAACAGTTTATCATCTCCAAAAGTTCACGTCTGAACACTCTCTAGTCCTGCGTGTTCCCTCGTTCGCTTGTCTCATTCGCCCGTCATCTTTCTCTCTCATGCCATGTCTCTGCCTCCCTCTCTGTCTCTCTCCATCCCTCCATCTACCTCTCTCTGTCTCTGTCCATCTTTCCCTCTACCTCTCTTTTTCTTTCTCCATCTCTCTCTCCATCCCTCCCTCTCCCTCATGTGATGCATACATTCTCTCTCTCTCTCTTTCTCCATGTCTCTCTCTCCATCTTTCTCTCTGTCTCTGTCCATCTGTCTGTCTGTCTCTTGTTGGCCAAGGGTGAAATGTGTGTGGTTTCTTTGCTCATCAGCCGACTATCAGGCCAGGCTGACGGGTGCCTGGTGTCCTAGTCCTAATAAGGGTTCGTTGGGGGTAAATAATTAAGGGACCTGGGGACGGAATCCACACCAGGGGACCCTGTGGCCCCAGAGCCCAAAAATAGCCTCTGCGTAAAAGGGCACCTGACACAGGGTGGCCCCTGGGGACAAAAGCATCGTCCCATGCAACATTACCCTGCGCCCGCCCCAATCAAAAACGGGGGTGCAGGTTTCGAAGAAGAAAAAATAGATAGAGTGGATAAATGCACGCAGACAAAAGCAGGGGTGCATGGTTAAGTACATCCCCAAAGCAGACACACACGACAAAGACTAT
The DNA here is from genome assembly GCA_027475355.1 of Coilia nasus. Lineage (NCBI taxonomy): Eukaryota > Metazoa > Chordata > Actinopteri > Clupeiformes > Engraulidae > Coilia > Coilia nasus. The sequence continues at coordinate 26,764,734 of CM050201.1, forward strand.
AGTGGGTATCAGATGTGTAAACACCAACCCCAAAGGATAAAAAAAAAAACTGATTTACAATTACATACAAGACAAAAAAAAACAAACTTCACCTTATTGGATGTCAAATGTCAGCTTTACTTTGTGTTGCTTTTGTTTGACGTGTCAGACTCAGACGATAACCCCTCTCCAGTGTCTCTGACCTTTGAAGTGCCTGCTTAGTTCTCGTGGGGGAAATTTGAGATGATTATACAGACGCCTCCCTTCAGATGGCCCCTCGATTCAAAAAAAAAATGTTTTGCATGTGTTTTTGTGATATTTGTTTACACGGCTGTATTCGTACATTTGAGTGCAATGTGGTCGCTCATCACCACAGCGTAAGATCTGTGACAAAATGTTGAATTAGATTGACCAGCTGGAGAGGGACGTTTTTTGCTTCTAATATATGTATTAAAAATCACTAATTTACACGAAAGAAACCACTAAAATGTCTACGCCATGTTATTTCTCTTAATATGACACCATGTACTCAATTTGACACTATTTATAAGCAGCTTTTTACAAACTAGAATATTTCTTTTTATCATACATTAATTCTGTACTTTTATGTACTTTGACCTGTATTAAATATACATGGACACCCCATAAATTACAGTCCTATAATTGTTTTTTTTTTGTGAATGACATTAAGTGCAGTATATTCTATCTTTTGATACCATACTTACTTAATGCTTTGCAATGGCTTTCGTTGACATAACGCATTATGGTACTTGTTGTACTATGGCCAACATTGTAACAGCTGTATGTTTATTGTATGAAACAGTTACTAGATAGTATTAAACTATGGTACAAGTTCATAGACTCCTGTGTTTGTGTAATAGAGAAGGGGCTTTGGACAAAACGAGGGGGAAAAGTTTATTGCAGTATTACAGTAAGGCTTTACTGTATAACAGGAATGTGCAATATAGATATATATAAGAGTTTATGATATAAACAGTATAAAACTGGTCAATAGTAGAGGTTTTAATTATACACTCCAACTACAGTGATGCTTGTAGATGATAGCACTGGCTGGCCTCAAAACTGAGAAGTGAGAATATTTTTCTAAGATTGCCATTTTGGAAAGTAAATGTTCTTAAAAATTCTAGTTCATTCATCAGTCCTGACAAACACTCCTTGTGAGCTGAAACGTGTTGGCCTACATGGATTTTTAGCAAAGTATCAGAGTGCTTCAGGTTAACCTAATCACACATGACAGGAATATCATTTTTGTCCTGAATAGAATAGATAGAATAGATCTGCACTGTCATTGTCACAGGGGCAGCAAAATTAAAGGGCTCACCGCTCAGTGTATCATTCATGTCTCTATGAAAAAAAAAAGTGCTGGTGTTACTAAAAATAATGAATAAATATCTTTACATAAAAACACCTTGGCCAAATGTGTACATGCACATACATATATGTACATACACACAAACACAAAAATAGTTGAACTCATTTACCTTGAAGTAATACCTTATAATATGTACTTTTAGACCCAAATGAAGCACTCTAGGTGCATTACTGATGAAGTGTCCAGAAATTTTCTCAGACCCACTAGACCCTGCAACTTAGCAAACAAGCCCAACAATAGGATGATGGACTTAGGACTCATGAAATAATACAATAATAAACCTAAAGTGCTAAGTGTTCTCCCAAACAATAGTATGTTAGAATAAGGTTCGTAGTCAGGAAGGCTTAAATCTCTTCTCCCAAAGGTGCTCTTCCTAGGTGCACAAGTATTTTTCTCAAAATCTATCATTTTATACTATTTTTAAATGTGCTAAAACTGGTTTAGAATACACCCTCTTGCTGCAGTGCATTTGGCATGTGTGTATGCTATCCATTATTTAAGACCTGTACTGTATATGCAGAAGAATACACTGGGTCACACTTTCTATAAAGCTTGGTATGTGTGTATGTTATTCATTATTTAAGACTTGTACTGTATATGCAGAAGAATATACTGGGTCACACTTTCTATGAAGCTTGTATTCACAAGGCTCTAAACACATTCATAAAGACTTATAATGCATTCATAATTCAAGTATATTAAGTATCCATACCCATTTATGACTGTGCTCCTAAGGCATCATAAAGCTATGTCATAAGTAAGGTTGCCACGGTGTTGCCATGTGTGACAAAAAAACAGGACATTTCGGCAACCCAGTCAATCAGTGTCCCAGGACAATTTGTTTTTTCCCCGGGACAAACCAGTAAAAACCGGTACAATCAGGTAAAACCGGGACAGGTGGCAACACTAGTCATAAGCCCTATTCCAACTTCAAGTGACACAGTGCATTTTTGGCTATAAAGCTTTACCTGCCTATGGGTGCAGTCATGACAATGTATAAATAGTTATGAATACTAGTTTCAACCATTATTAAGCATTTTTATAGAGAAATACACGCCTCATAGAAAGTGTTACCACATTTTGCAATATATGCAGTTACTGTCTATGCGTCAAATTCTGTCGCAGTATAAATGTGTGCCCTACTGTAGGCGTTGTCGTGGCGTTTGGTGATGTAAGTCCGCTGGGTTTCCATGAGTGACGCGTAGCCGGCCAGTGACACAGTATACCGGCCGACTGTTGACTTTGGGCGCCCCTGCCCAGTTAACCTGCCCCTGGCCACACACCTCCACAGCAAGACACAGCCTCAGGTGTCACTCACAAACACCTGCGTGTGTGTGTGTGTGTGTGTGTGTGTGTGTGTGTGTGTGTGTGTGTGTGTGTGTGTGTGTGTGTGTGTGTGTGTGTGTATGCGCCGGTTACCTTACGCTATTCTTTTCTCTCTTCTTCTTGCTATTGTAGGACTTTGCCAGACAAAACTCTGCTGCCAGTTTACTACCAACTTCATACGACCGGTAATCCTTCAAGTGGATAGTGGAAAAAATCCCCCACATACATTCAAATAAATGTGTGCACACACACAACCTATACACACTTATTCAATCACATACTTACCGGTGAAATCAATATTTGTTTGTTTGTTTGTTAGTTAGTTAGTTTGTTTGTTTTGAGTGTTGGTTCTGACAGGCCTCCATACTGGGAGTATGTCTGCTAATGTGCATGTGTGTTAGCGCACGCATGTGTGTCCTTGCATGCATGCATGAGTGTGTCTGTGCATCGTGCATTGTGTTGCACGTCCACTGGCGTGTTTGTCTACCAGGGCAGGTATTTGTTCTGCTCAGGTACGTCTTCACCTGTTTTTGAGTCCACTAATGGTTTCACACAGTTCACAGAAGCGCTCAGGACTTTACATATGTATGAAGGCCCAGCGATGTACGTCAGGCGCTCCCACAGCTCCAGTGGTGGCATGTGAACCTGAGGAGGAGCAGGGAGCAGGAGGTGAAGGGAGAGGGGAGGAGTAGAGGTGGAGGAGGCGGAGGCGGAGGAGGAGGCGGTGAGGATGAGAGGATGGAGAGAAACAGATCCGAACAGGGGGAAAGAGAGAGGGCTGAGAAAAAGAGGAGGAGGTTAAGAAAGGGGAGGAGAAGGAGGAGGGAGGGGGGTGATATTTAAACCTGCTGGCCGCTACTCTCTCCCCATCCATTCTCCGCTCATCTGTCTCCTCGCAATCTATCTCCATCTCTCGCTCACCGCCGCAGACAAAGGATCCCCTCCACCAGCTCTCAGGTAAGACGGACAGCTCGAAGAGCCGAGAAGGCCAGCTCCTTTCTTCCACTCTGTAATCAATAACTGCTCTTAAGGATTAGCCTCAGTCCTCTCTTCAAGTGTGCCTGCAGGGCTGGCTTGTGGTTTTGGGGGGCAGGGGCATTTAGTAGGGCACAGTCTGCAGGTGAAGTGGTACAAGGTGTTTCTGTAGAATTTTTTTTCGAACACGCAGTCATAATTGTTTTGTATTGTGTGGAGGCTTGGTTGTGTCTTTTTCACTTCAACTTCAGAGTTGAAGTTCTGAGAGTGAAGTTTTTAATTGAATGACCTTAAGGAGTTTTAACTTGGACACTGAATAAAAAAAAAAACCTTTTAATTATAGGAAGTTAGAAAAAAACATGTGGACAGGTGAAGAGACAGAAAGTGACCAATTTTGCCCAGTCAAATGCACCGGTGAAGCCTTGAGAGACTTCAACAGAAATTGACCTTCAAAGACCAGATTGCCTTTATCAGGTTTGGTTTGAGAGGAAAAGACACCAAGCTTTCTGCATGGATTGGAAAAACAGACACTGTTGCTTTTCTTGTCTTCCATTGAGGTCCTTGTCCACTACCTGGTCAGGTCAATGGATAATGTTTCTGTGCATGTTTCCAGTTGCTATGGTTTCCCATTGTGCTCATCCCTGTAGATTGCTTGGCCAGTGATGCATCTCTGCTCTTTTCAGTGTCTCTGCATCCTGCCATACCAGTGCCATAATATGCTAACAAACAACGCTAAACTACAAATTAGGTATTAGATGTGTTTTTCTATGTGCCAACTCAGACAGGGAACAGCTGGAGATCTCGGGGTCTTTTCCCTGGCACTCATCCTCATCTGAATTTTTTTAAACGCTCTTTTGTGTCCTGAAGCTAGGATGATGCGCGCCATTTAGGAGGTGCTGCATCAGCTGTGTCCCCTGGGTGCTTGTGGCTATGCGCATGAATGTGTGTGTGTGTGTGTGTGTGTGTGTGTGTGTGTGTGTGCGCGTGTGTGTGTGTCTATGCGAATGAGTATGTATGTGCGCTTGTGTTTATGTGCTTGAGTGTGAGTGCGTGGGAGTGTGTGTGCATGTGTGTGCATGCAATTGTGTGTATATGTGTCTGTGTATGTGTGCAGGGTGTGATTTTGTGTGTATGTGTGTGTGTACATGTTTGTGAGTGTGTGTGTGTGTGTTTTTTTTTACACGAGTTAAGTGTGTGTTGTCATGCACGTCTGTTGGTGTGTGACTGTGAGCTTGAGTGTGAATGTGAATTCAAGTGTGTGTGTGTGTGTGTGTGTGTGTGTGAGCGTGCATTATTGCGTTAGAGTGTGTGTCTTGCACGCATGTGCATCTTTGTGGTTGTGCGTAGGCTTTGTGCGTAACTGTGCCTCAAGTTACCTCCTCCCAGTGCCACCCGAGCAGTGGCCACGAACTTTATCTCCATTTTGACAGTTTTCTGTTTCACTTGCGGTTTCCATGCGAATGTTCAAGTCCGTGTTACATGACCGCGGGGCAGCCGATACGTTTGTGTGAAGGAGGGAGTTTTCGATCTTCAGTTACCCCTACACAGGACTCTTCCCAGCTAAGCTAAAAAAAGGGGGCAGTGGGACATGTCCAGAATTAACTCCTCTGACAGTTCGCTGACATATCAAATTTAACCATCACCTGGCCTGTGAACCAGCTTCATCATTATTTGAGCAGTTTATTTTGTGACCTGATGTGATGTCGCCACAGTGATCAGTTTGCATAGAACAGGAATCTGATGACATCCAACAACCACAACATGAATTTGAATACCACTGAGCAGGACTACAGCAGGATTGTCGGATGACAATTTATAATTCATTAATTGTCACGACGCACTTTTAATTCAATAATTGACTGTCATCACATGCACAAACTTTAATTCAGTAATTGGTAGTCACCACATCACATTTTGACATCAACAATTCATGTCTATTTATAAGCAGATATCTTCATTGCCAACTCAAGTTCACAGCTAACTCCCGCAGGAGAAAAAGGGCATCCATTCACCTGTATTGTGACCATGCTGTTTCTTCAGTGACCCTGTTTATGTCTGTGCAGTAGCCCAGAGAGCCTGGCACAAGAAGAAGCAAGATGGCCCACCGCTCACGGTGTACTGTGTAAGAGTGTTGGTTTTCGAGTGTTCTCCTCCGTCGACCCACAGAACACCTGCTCTCCTGCTCTCTTTCTCTTTCTGTCTCTCTCTCTCTTTCTCTCTTTTTGTCTGTCTCTCTCTCTCTCACTCTCTCTTTCTGTCTCTCTCTCTCTGTCTCGCTCTTACTATCTCTTTCTGTCGCTCTCTCTCTTTCTGTCTCTCTCTCTCTTTCACTGAATCAACAAACTCACGTAAGATTATACCCTTATTGATCTAAAAGATCATTTTCTTCTTCAGTCCCTCTGTGTTAAATCCAAGAAGTTTTCTCTTCCTCCCTCCTTCTGCCTCTCTTCACTCTTCCTCACAATCACTCCCACATCACTTCAGCCACATTTCATTCGTGTGCCACTAGCCAACCATGTGTGTCGTGCGTGCTGCCGAAGCTCCACCCACGCCGGTCATGTGACTGTGTGTTCACATGACCAGGTGGGAATTAAGTGGGGGGCGCACCCATTTCCTGTCCGGCTCACACCTCTCTCTCTCTGCTTCTGTTTTTGACCTTTGACCTTCCCCGCTGACAGCATGTCCAAAGAGCCCAGTTCCGGTCTTGAGAGCGCCATGCAGATGCTCATTAAGACCTTCCACAAGTACTCAGGCAAGGAGGGCGACAAGTACACACTGAGCCGCGGAGAGCTGAGGGAACTGCTCACCGAGGAGCTGGGGAACTACTTAGGGGTGAGCACACACATTTCACACACATATTACACATCAATACACACAAAACATACCTCAAACAATATAACCCATAGCAGTTCCATCCTGCTCACCGAGGAGCTGGGGAACTACTTAGGGGTGAGGGCAACTTATTTCACTCCCATATTACACATCAATACACACAAAACATACCTCAATCAATATAACCCATAGCAGTTCTTTCTGCCAATGAGGTGGAGAACTATTTAAGAATGAGGAGAGCTTTTTGAATTCCCATATTACACATCAGTCCACACAAAACATACCTCCTATCACTGAGGAGTTGGGTAACTATCTAGGGGTGAGGAGAACATATTTCACTCCCAAATTACACATCAGTTCACACAAAACACATACCTCAGTAATAACCCATAGCAGTTCTTTCCTGCCAATAAGCTAAGTAACTATTTAAGTATAAGGAGAACTTATTTAATATTTTGGATAATATTTCTTATTAAAACTTTTAATAGAGCGCATGAAACTGCTTATTTTGTATCAATCAGAGCATTTTTCTACCATTCTAATGTTAGTAATGGTATCACGGTATTAAAAATCATACAGCCCTATACAGTACTTTCAAAATACCACCCCAGCCTACAAAACATACCTCACTATAACCCCATAGCAGTTCCTTCTTGGCAGTGAGATAGAGAACTGTTTAAGAATGAGGAGAACTCACAAGGAACCCATATCACACAAAACCTTTGTTTGGAAACATCTGTCAGCAGAACCCATAGCAGTTCCTCTTGCTAGTGTGATGGGGAAGTCTGAGCATGAGAGAAATTAGGACTTCTAAAACACATCCAAATACACCTTACAGAGCACAGCTGAGATCTTGCTAAGGGCATAGGGTACTATCCAGGACTGAACATAGGGAACTTAAGGCATGCCCTCTTACAACTGTAACTGTCACTCTAGTAGTTTATTTATTTGAACAGGGCCATTGTGTAATTAAACATGAACCCTTGTGTAAAACAAGGCCGGCCGCACTGTCCACAGTCTGCCTGAGCAGGTAAATTAAACAATGACAAGCTTAATAAGGTGTCAAGAGAGAGTATAAAATACACCTCTAGACTAGAAAAGACAACTAGAAAAGCACTCGGAGAGCGCAGACGTCCGCCAAGCAGTTCAACCCCCCCTTTTTTGTCAATGGGATTTCCCATGTTAATTTTGCAATTTTTTTTTGTGAGGTAACTAATGGACAATTTTTTTTTAACAAATAAGAATCCCCTCGAGGCAGTGACAATACCGACATACTGTCAAAATTTCAGAACGATGTGTTCGTCACTTTTTGAGTTATTTTGCTAACAGACAGACAGACAGACACAGACAGACAGACAGACAGTAAGTCAGACAGATAGACAGACAGACAAAGAGACAGACAGACAGATAAACAAAAACATAACCTCCTTGGCGGAGGTAATAACAACTACGACAACTCTGGATCTCACGATGAGGAGGCAAAAGACCAGACTGCTGCCAAGAGAAGCAGGAAGATTCACAATCACCTTCTAACACGTAATTATCACCACAGGACACAACTTGACAGCCTACTATTGCTCATCAGCACATAACATGGCAGCAAGCAGCACTGTATCACAGCAAGCTAAAGCTCAGGCTTTGGCACTGGCTATGGGAAACTACCCAGGAAACCAGGAGAAAAAAAAAACATTTATGAGGTGGTGGCTGACCTATTTATGCCGGTTAATGGTTAATCTTTTATACCAAATACTGTACAGAACATGGGCAGAGAAGTGGAGGGAGGGTGAGAACTCCTGACGGCTGCACATGTCCACACAATGGAAAAGTATTTGGGACTGTGTGAATTCTCTCTTGCTTTCCAACATTCTCCTTTCACAATCTCACTTTGTGTCAAACACCTGCAAGTGCAAACATGCCAGAATGCGTATGACACACACACACACACACACACACACTCGTGTGCTTACACACACACACATGCACACACACACACACAAACATGTACTCTGTAAGATATGCCTGTTACATACCACACAGTCATTTTCACTTTTAAAATGTGCCCATAGCCGTGGTGTGAACAGTGTGTGTGGTGTGATCAGTGTCATACACATATATTTAAAAAAAAAACAGGAAGGAAAAAAACAACATGGTTAGTGGCACACCTACATTTGCACACACGCGCTTATGCAAACAGATGTTCCCGCCCCCCCAAAAAAAAAAAAAATCTTGACAGACAGGGTTACTACTTCTGTGGTACCGCACAACTGTAGTACACACACTATTCCTGCACATTCATCATTCATTGTTTAATATGTGTCAATAGACCAAAGGTTAATGTTACCTTAAAAGGGCTTAAAATCATTTAACTGAGCTCCTATTTCTGATGCCGAATTATGAACATGGCATGTCGTAGCTTTCTTCTTACATATTTTTATGCGCTGAGAGAGATGTATCACATTTGGGGACTCAATCCAGGTGACCATCTGTTGTTTGTGGGTGGTAAATCAATGGGTGATGGTGGGCAGGTGTCAACAAAAAGCCAAATCATTATTATCAAGAACATTCTCCTGTTGCTGTTGAAAGTGGCAAGATGTTTATGCAAGATGATCTCTCTCTCTTTCTCTCTCTCTTTCTGTCTCTCTTTCTCCTACTCCTCTAACAATAATGTCTTTCCCTCCATGTTTGATTTCTTCTCCTCCTCCTCCTCTTCTGACAGAGTGCACAAGATAAAGACGCCGTGGAGAAAGTGATGAACGACCTGGATTCCAATAACGACGGCGAGGTGGACTTCACCGAGTTCATCATCCTCATGGGGGCGCTCACCGTGGCCTGCAACGACTTCTTCCTGGAGTACAAGAAGGACGACAAGGAGGAGAAGAAGGAGTGAACGCGTGCAACGAGTGGAGGGGAGGGGGGCAGTGGTTAGAGGATGGGGGGTTGGGGTGGGGTGGGTGGGAGAGAGAAGGATAGAGGTCAGGATAAGTCAAGGTATAGTTATGAATGACAGATACATAGATAGATGATAAGATGGCTGAATGGATGGATGGATGGCTGGTTAGATGGATGATGGAAGAGAGGTGGAGGTGGGAAGGGTGGTGTAAGCAACCATTACTGTCTGGGGTGGGGGGTGTAACGATCGATGGATAAAGGGATAGAAAGAAAAGCAGAATGGAAAGAATAACATCATCGGGCGGACAGATGGGGTGGGGGTGGTTGGGGGGTGGTGGGGAGCTGAAGAATCCTTGCATGAATACCTGAGGACTTGAACACTCCCGTGTTCCTGGAAAGCCATGACTGCTGCTGTTTTATTCATCACCTCATCGAGACTCACCTGTCCACCCTTCAGTCACCTGACCATAGCAACTGACACTTGTTTGTCTTCAAAGTCATACCACGTCAAACCATGGATTGTGGAAATACAAAATAAAGCAGAGATAAAACAGAGATCTGTGGAGCGAATGTAGTTGATGTCTTTCGTTTTTGGGTTTGATTTTCAACTGTGCAACTGCGAAGACACTTCAGGAGCGAAGTTTGTTAGATTGATGCGGCTCACTATTCAACTTGTGGCAGACTAACTCTTGACTGAACTGGACCATAATCTGTTCCAGATAATCTAATCTGGGCCAGATTACGGCTCACTTTGTCCCGGGTGTCAAGTGTTACAACCACAGCCGGTCTGTCGTCTCTCTCTACCCTTAGCTCTAAGTCTAAGCTCTAGGAGTCCCACAAACTGCAGGATTCATGGTCGTCCAGGAACAGGTTTTTCCTCTAACCAGTTAAACATTCCTATTGGTGCCTTACGGCTAATGACAGGAACACTCACAGCAAATTCTCACACTAACTCACACACACAACACCCTTTCTCTTTGTTTTGTGGCTCAGTCGAAGGTGTGAAATTATGAAGAAATTGGGGAGGGGAAAGGGGGACAGGAATAAAAATCGTGAGATGGAAAAAAAAACCCTCTACTGTACACAAATGAATGTCAGATTGTTTTAAAGGAAAATTATAATTACGCAATATTATCGATTACATTATCCACTCCGTGTTGGAAATATGTGAGCATGTCTGCCTGTTGCTTTGCACCTCTTTTGTAACCTATTTTTTTGTTAATATCCTACATACCTTCCTCATTAAAATGAACATGCTTAACCAATATGCATCTTTGTCACCGATTTGTTTGTTTGCTTGTTTGTTTGTTTGTTTGTTTACTCGTAAGCAAACCGAGGATAAAACAAAACAAGGACTTGTTTAGTGGCCAGCCACAAAAACAGGTCTGTCTGCGTGGCTTTTATTACCCATGGTGTACACACACACACACACACACACACACACACACACACACACACACACACACACACACAGGCCAACATACACCAACAAACACAAACACACACCCACACACACCACAGTTTCACACACACTTGTACAGGGTTCATGGACAGGTTTGCTGACAGGCTGACATTACAACGAGCACAGAGTCATGAGTGGACTGTCACAGAGGCATGGGTGGGGGGAAATACTGACCATTCCGGAAGGTTAACAAACCGGCAGTTACACATGTTACACATTTGTTTTAGTTTATGTGGTGCACTGCAATGTTAAACACACACTAGTTACTAGCCTATAACTGCTTTTCTACATCTTTTCTATCTGTAATTGTACATCTGATGTAGAACTGGCAAGAGGTGCACTTTACTCCGCTCTCCCCATGCACAGTTTAGACTAACAATCAGCAATTTCACTGCATGTCCTACTCTACCCAGCATGTCTATGCATGTGACAATAAATATCCTTGTATCCATCCTTGTATCCTTTTACACAACAGCAGTTACCAAGACATATGTGAGCCTCAACAACAAATGGATGTTATTTGGACCCTTATTTGGGTTAAGGGCTTACTCTATTATTTATTATATTATTTATTATCTGTCTGAACCTTTATACACATTTTATGACCTCCTTATGAAGACATGCTCCCTTATTACAGAGGACAAAAGGCAAAAGCCTGTTATGAACATGAAGGCATTAACATCCCTCCTCACTGACATTTGGCAATATGCTTTAAAGCTCGCATGGTTGGAGGCAGGCGTCATGACATGGGAATGTGTCTGTGAGCATGCGAACATACATGTACAAACGTGCAAGTGTGTGTGTGTGTGTGTGTGTGTGTGTGTGTGTGTGTGTGTGTGTGTGTATGTGTGTGTGTGTGTGTGTGTGTGTATGGGTGTGTGTGTGTGTGTGTGTGTGTGTGTGTGTGTGTGTGTGTGTGTGTGTGTGTGTGTGTGTGTGTGTGTGTGTGTATGTGTGTGTGTGTGTGCATGAGAGTGTATGTGCATGAGAGTGTATGATATGATGAAGTATATGTGTCTAAAAAAGATTGGGCAAAACTGTGTGTGTGTGTATGTGTCTGTGTGTGTGTGTGTGAGAGAGAGAGAGAGAGAGAGAGAGAGAGAGAGAGAGAGAGAGAGAGAGAAAGACAGACAGACCAAAAGAGAGACAGAGAAAGAGAGACAGAGAGAGACAGAGAGAGAGAGCGAGAGATAGCGAGCGAGAGAGAAAGAGAGGCTGACAGACCAAAACAGAGAGAGAGAGAGAGAGAGAGAGAGAGAGAGAGAGAGATAGAAATGGAGAGAGATTAGAGAGTAGCCCTTCCAGAATGGCATGCAGATCCACAGCTGGAGAGCACCGCGCCACTTCTGACTAATACGCCGCCGGAAAGGCCGGGGATTCCCACAGCATGAAGTACGCGACATCAGACGGCTCCTTGTGCCACACCCCGCATTCTAGACCATAGAGACCAACCCCTGACCCCCATACTCCACACCCCTCACTTCCATACCTCAACCCCATCCTCACTCACCTTACTCACACAACCCCCACCCCTTCATACCCCATACCCCCCCCACTCCCATACCTCAACCCCATCCTCACTCACCTAACCCTCCCCACACACACCTCATACTCCCCTCACTCCTATACCCCAACCCCATCCTCACTCACCAAACCCTCCCCACACACACCTCATACTCCCCTCACTCCTATACCCCAACCCCATCCTCACTCACCAAACCCTCCCCACACACACCTCATACTCCCCTCACTCCTATACCCCAACCCCATTCTCACTCACCAAACCCTCCCCACACACCTCATACTCCCCTCACTCCTATACCTCAACCCCATCTTCACTCACCCCCCATGCCCCATACCCCCCCCCCCACTCCCATACCTCAACCCCATCCTCACTCAACTCACTCACCAAACCCTCCCCACACACACCTCATACCCCCCCCCCCCACTCCCATACCCCAGCCCCATCCTCACTTATCCCCCATGGCCCATACCCCCCCACTGCTATACCCCAACTCCATCCTCAACCCCCCCCACTCCCATACCTCAACCCCATTCTCACTAACTCACTCACACCCCCTCGCTTATACCTCATATTCCTATCACTCCCATCAGACAGACAGACAGAGAGGGAGAGAGAGAGAGAGATAGAACTCCCATACCCCAGCCCCATCCTCACTTATCCCCCATGGCCCATACCCCCCCACTGCTATACCCCAACTCCATCCTCAGCCCCCCCCCACTCCCATACCCATGCCCCATAACGCCCCCCCCCCCCCCCCCACTTCCATACACCAACCACATCCTCACCCCCCCCACTCCCTTACCTCAACCCCATTCTCACTAACTCACTCACACCCCCTCCCTTATACCTCATATTCCTATCACTCCCATCAGACAGACAGAGAGAGAAAGAGAGGGAGAGAGAGAGAGAGAGAGATAGAACTCCCCCCCATAACCCATACCCCCCCTACTCTCATACACCAACCTCATCGTCAACCCCCCCAGTCCCATGCTCCAACCCCATTCTTACTCACCCCCTAACCAAACCCCCCCACCACACACACAACCCAATCCCCCCTCTCTCCCACACCCCAACCCCATTCTTACTCACCCCCTAACCAAACCCCCCCACCACACACACAACCCATACCCCCCTCTCTCCCACACCCCAACCCCATCCTTACTCACCCCCCCCCCCGCCCCCCCACCCACCCACTTGTGCCACACTCCGCAATCTACACCACAGAGATCACCCCCCTACCTCCATACCCTCCTAACTCTCGTACCCCAACCCCATCCTGACTCCCCACCCCACCCCCCCACTCACTTGCTCACTCACATCCGGTAGGGCCAGTTACACCTCTTACTGTGAAACAGACACTTACTTGTCGAAACACAGCCTCTGCTTACACACCGCATAAAACCGATGGGGGGTGTGGCCTAAGCCAGGAGCAGGCAGGGATCCTGTATCTTACCTGATCTAAATCTCACCTTCATCTCACCTGCTCTATATGGCATACAACTGTGTATTACCTGATCTAAATCCTACCTGGAGTTCTACCTGATCTAAATCCTACATGTGTGTTACCTTTTGTAAATCCTACCTATACTGTGTTCTGTGTGCAAAATATGACCAGTAGATGACATGGAAATCCATCCATGTCCTTTTAGTTCTAAATCCTTCCTTGTTTACCTGTAAACACTATATACAGTCTACATGTAAATTAGAGTTAGTGACATTTAACCTGTTGAGCAGTTTCACCAATGCCATGCCAAACAGAGTGAATTATTTTCCCCCGTCATTGTAGAATTCTTCCTGTTCTAATCACATTTTTGTGATGTTACCACCTGCTGACTGGCTATGGATCATCACATATCTGATGTTACTCCTCTACAGGTTAAATATCACTTGTGTCCTTCTTAAACTGCTTCATACAGGGATACAAGGATACAAGGATACAAGGATATTTATTTGTCACATGCATAGACATACTGAGTAGTAGGACATGCAGTGAAACTGTTGATTGTGAGTCTAGACTGTGCATGGGGAGTGGGGAGTAAAGTGCGTAGAATGCCCTTGCTTCATGCAACGTAATGTTCTCTTTACCCTGGTGCCTCGTGCTTTTATGAGTCTGTGTGTGTGTAGGGGGGGTGGGGTGTGCCTGAAGTGTCTCTTCTCCAGCAAACTTACTTAAGGCACATGTATCTCCTTGTGTGTATGTGTGTAGTTTGTTTACTCTGTGTTCCTCTACACCTCTGTTAGCTTATTATGTCCTCCTTGTGTAAGTCGCTTTGAATAAAAGCGTCTGCTAAGTGTAATGTAATGTAATGTTATGTAATGTGATGTAATGCATCACACCTGTGCCTAACCTGTAAATACCACATGTTCTTTATCTGGAAATCTGATCTGCATGCCACATTTGAATCCCAACTGTATACTTCCTGCTCAAAATGCTTCCTGCTTGTGTTAGTGCTATGGTAAATGTTTGTATCATAGCTGGTCTTTTTTTGCATGTGTTCCAACTTGCTGACATGCTGGTATGCTGAAGTCTATTGTGATAAATGTGTTGCTAAAAATGTGTTACGCTGTGATAACTATATGTTACTAAATGCAATGTGTATTTCTGCTGTTTCCTTATAGCCCGAAACTGTTGCTCACGTGCACAGTTGTTGATGAGGTCATACATGTCTCGTTGTGGCCTGACAATTATCAACAGCATGAGTCATGACTACTTGATCGTTGCCACTGATATGAATGCTGTCATTATATGTTTGCTGATGTACCGTTAACCTACTAGATAACCCAATATATCTTGACGGTGTCGCTGTATCGCTATTAATATTCTATTATGTATTATCCATTATAACTATTAACTACCGTCTAAAATTCAGGTAAGTATTTATGTGACTAAACAGCTCCTGTTATGCTGTATTCATGAAACGACTTGTAGGACTTAGTTACAACATGTCGGCAACTGGAAACTAATGCAACTAATGCTGTATGAACAATTTTGATAAATGACCTGCACACTTACAAAGTTCTCAGTGCTTAGTTTTAAATGCCAGGGCTCTTGTTATACTACCAAGGAAGGGTGGGGCTACTCTGGGCTTTTTTATTGCTTTAAAAATAGCAAAGTCTTTAAGCTTCCTCAGTGCCCTGATCACCAGCATGCTGAGCCTTTTCGATAAAAACAATCCTCAGCAAACATACCAGCTCATTATCAAGTTTTAACACACCCAAAGTTCATTTTATACTGAATTTCTCCTTTAAACATAAATATCATTCCAAACCTAGATCAGATCATTTCATATATTCATTTCATAGAACTATACTATACTAACTATATTAATTTGGTTTTTGTTTTATGTTGTGGCAATAAAGACAATGATGCCGATGATGATGATGATGATGATAATCATTCAGATACACAGTAATGATGACCATATGGTAATATACTGTATACTGTCCTATATTACATAATGATTCAGATACACAGTAATTATGACCATATGGTAATATACTGTATACTGTCCTATATGAGATATACTGATCACACTCACTGCTCCTAGCACTTCTGATTAAATGCTAAACCACATTTCGTTACCCTGTATTTATACATGTGTAATGACAGCAAAGTTTAATCTAATCTGATCTAATCTAATCTAATGATGATGATGATGATGTAAGGTTTGAGCACACTGAACTCAAAGCGATCCAGACCGACGGTGGCCACGTGACGTGGATCATATTTTGGCCTGGGCCATCCTGTCGTTCGGGCTGACGCCTCGCTGGGGGGTGAGACTGGGTCGGTGGCCTGATAAGAGTGACAGGGACACCTCTCGTCCACCACGCCCGTCTGGTCAAGCGACACTGAGACGTCCTCGTGCCACGCCGATCCACTGTGGTCACCTGCCCCACTGTCATGGGAGCCTCAGGGCTATAGTGGCGAGAGGATCTCACAGACAAGATGCCACTCAACAAACACACACAGATAGACACAGATACACATGCACACACATACACACAAAGACACACACACACACACAGACAGACAAACACAGACATACGTACACAAACACTTAAAAACACAAACACAAACATGGAGATATTTACACACAGACACACAAACACACACAGAAAAAGAAAGTGCAGACACAGACAGACAAATACACACACTTGTACACACACAGACACACACACAGACGGGAGCAGTCTCCATCCATCTTACCCTGTCAAACACAGACAGCTACTCACTTCTCATGCTATGCTATATGGGCCATGTATGTCCCAGCGTAAATAATACAGTGTTTCTCTCTCTCTCTCCCTCTCTCTTTCTTTCCCCTCTCATTGTTTTATTCATCCTGATGAAATATTCATTTTGCTCAGATTTTCAGCTCCTCCTCATTAGCATGTCCGAGTGTTTATATTTTAGGAACATCTGAGCCCAGCCTGCATGAAAGGGCTGTCACCAGAGACAGGCAGACCGAGTCAGATATCAGAACGGTGGCGTGGACAGGGCTGAGAGAGAGAGTGATGAAGGTGGAGTTCAGGGAGGACAGAAGGAGAGAGAGAGAGAGAGAGAGAGAGAGAGATGGGAGGAGGAGAGGAGGAGACTTATGGAGACACTGAGTCTGAAAGAGTGAGAGAGAGATAGACTGACAGACAGGGGAGAGTGATGGACAGAAAGCTAGTGAGAGATATGGAAAGAGAGAGACAGATAAATAGAGAGATTGACAGAAACCCAGTGAGAGAGGGGAGGGGAGAGTGACTGATTGACAGGCAAAGCAGGAGATATATTGACAGAAAGTAAGTAAGAGAGGAGGATAGAGAGACAGAGAGAGAGAGATTGCGTGGTGGTGGTGTCAGATCGCCCTTTTTCCTTGGCGTTAAGTGGCTCTTATGCCTGGGACCTGACACCTCAGTGGCATGCTGGATGTTTTTGCGCAGTCACATTTGTCCTTTTCTCAGATCAGGTGGTTTGCCTCTTTTCTCTCTCCAAACCCACACCTGATCCACGCCCAGCCATTAACCTACACCGGCACGCTCACCTTCACCCGGAGTAAGTAGCGGTAACATTATAGCGCCGTTAGGACGTCTGGAAAAAACAATCTGTCATCAACGTATACCCTTGATGTGAATAGATACTAAAAAAAGGCCATGGCCACAATGCTAATTGTTGTAAAGGCACGTCAGCATGGAACCTGGCGATACCGTGTCATGATCATTAGCATTGCCTGAAGTATAAACTATAAAGTATTTCAACTTTAGCACAATGTTGTTACATTACATCACATTTAGCTGATACTCATATCCAGAGCGACTTACAGTTATTTAGGTACAGGGTACAGTCTCTGGAGCAACGTGGGGTTAGATGCCTTGCTCAAGGGCACTTCACCCATGGATGGGGGTGCAGGAGAGCACTAGTTATTTACTCCCCCACCCACATTCTTTCTACTGGTACGGGATTCAAACCTGCAACCCTCTGATCCGAAGACCAACTCTCTAACTATTGGGCCACTTCAGCACTGTGTTGGCCATTCCTAGCCACAGTCATTTCTCAACAGTAATCTGCCTTTAAGGTCTGTTTGCAGCTTGTACACCATTGACCCCATCAGCTGACCTCTTTCACCACCAGTCCTCATTTCAGCTCTAAGCAATCAGTAGCCTTTTTCTGTGGTCTGCTGCACAAGGAAACTGGATTTTGGGGTCAGTGGGGTAACGTTAAAACTTTGGCAGCTGCAACTGTATTGCTTCAAACTTGTATGATCAATTTAAATGCTAAGGATAATGATTAGGTGTTGAGCAGGTTAAGCAGATGCAAGACTCCTTCATGTTTGTATTTGATATTAATTTGCTACCAATATCCTCCTTTCACAGACGCCTGCAAAGAGCGGAGTTGGGAAACGCAAGGTTCACTTGACAGGTCGATGAGGTACTGACATTACTAATCCATGAGTGTGTCTGTTAGGCCTTGCTAAGCCAGCTAAGGAAAAGCTATCCTGGAAATGTAAACCTTGCCTCACCGTATAGGCCTCTGAATAGTGTGTGGATAGTGTGTGAGCCTAAAGCGTCCTGGCTGTGATCAGTGTTTCTGGGGACCTGACCCAGGACCTGGGTGTGTCCGAGGCCCAGAGAACACAGAGCTGAAGACTGAAGTATTTGCTGCATTTCTCAGGGTGGGGCTTATTTAGATGGTGCTGTAATCCGTTCTAAAGCCTTTTCCAGAGTCCGAGGACTTGAGCAGAATGATAAACAGAGCACATTCCATTTGATTGCAACAGAACACAGCAGCGGTTCTTTACAGCATATGTGGTGGGTTGTTTTCAAAGCTACCAAAACCAAATCTATCAAGTCAAAAGCTCCCTCTTAATAGGCCAGCTGAATGTCCTGACTGTGATAGTGATGGATAGCAACAGTAATGGGACACTCTTAAATCCACACTCATCATAACCCAGCACCCTGAGATGTTTGATGTTTAAACTATGTGTATTATTGTAATAGTTGCCTTATGGGAAATCACCATGCCAACTAAGGGCTCATTTCCACCAAACACTCTCCGTATACAGCACGTAGACAGCAAGTGCCCGTTTTCTGTCCGTATTCATTTAGAATGGCCGTGTGATCTGAGTGTATTCTGTCACACATACACACATATTGTACACGGTTACGTGCTGTACACGCTCAAGTCGGTGGAAATGAGGACTTGACTGTTCTAATGTAATGCTGGTTCTGTCCTCTTATTTTATCCACTATAGATTCTGCATGTTTTAATGGCCATTGCTTCCTTTATGTGCCATGGAATAATGTGTCATATATTACCCTTTGTGTCCCTAAGGTCATAGGTGTCCGGTGTCACATAGGTGTCTGAGATCATTCTCCCGGCTATCCGCTATCAGACGGATCCCCTCTCTAGGGTTCTGCTCAAGAGGCTTTTTTTTTACCTAAATGACTTTGGTTGTTGTCGTTTTCTCAGAGAAATAGTCAAGGAGGAAGTTTACTGTTCACAGGTCTTTATTCGTGTTCATCGAGAGGAAGCTGACCGCAACAGAAGCATCTCCTAGCCATCCTAACCTTCAGTTCCATTCTGACTGCTTTTAAACTAAACACATCAGTATCATGTTAACTAGTGTCCAAATTCAGACACAGCGGACTTCCAGTTTGTTATCCTTACAAGGGTGTCTCCCAAATAGCATACACCTAGGTAATGGTTCTCCTCTGTCAGCAGTTCTTCCTGCTGAGTCTCCAGTATGCCACACACACACACACACACACACATTCTATTCCTGTCACACAGACTTCCAGACTCTTTACAGGTTCACTTACAGAAATTACCACATTGTCTTGGTACACTTTCTGTGTCATTCCTCCTAAATCCCCGGGACAGTAACTCACTGTGCATGTGTGTGTATTTCCGTATCAATCTTTGGAGAAAATGCAACAATGTCAGAAATGCCTTGGACTTCTGAGTCTTTTCTGATCAGGCAGTACTCATTAAGTCTGACCACTGAGGTAACAAAATGCAACAACAACTTCTTCATTTCTTTTATTTAATCATCATATTGGCATTGGAGGTGATAATCCAAAGAAGAGGTAAAAATGGAGGACTTTAACCCCTCCCCATGCACAGTATAGACTGACAAACAGCAATTTCACTGCATGTCCTACTTTACCCAGTATCTTCATGCATGTAACAATATAATATCCTTGTGTCCTTTGTGTTGGGGAAGAAAAATGGCTCTTATGTTTGTTCTTGCGGCATGGAGAGGGGCAGGAAAAAAAACATTTCCCTATTTGCAGATGTCACCTGTGGTGGGGAAGCTTTGTCACGGAGGAGAGGAAACCAAGATCCTTTGTTCAAGTAAAGTCAGGCCGAGTGGAAAAAAAAAATGCAGCAAACCGTCTAGATGGTGGAGTCTGATTGGCTGGCGATTCAGAAGAGTCATGTTGCCCTTAACGGAACAGCCCTGTGGAGGGTTGATGGTTACATTCTAAATATTTGTTTTTATGATCGTTTAGTTTCAGTTAGCCCAGCTGAGTCCAAATGTGGCGAACAAGATGGCTGAAATAGTGCATGCATGTCGTTGTACTTTTAAAGCAAATCTGAACTGGAAGAACTGCAAGAAGCACAAATAATGTTTCATTTGGAAAGGCGACCATACATTCACAGTACTGCTCATTAACAGTAGTATTTGAGCTCGAACCAAGGACAATAATCTGAATGGAAAAGAAGTACCCCTTTCAGCACTAATACAATACTTTTTATAAAATGCAAAACTTCACGAGACAAAGTGTTCACTTTAGGACAACAACAGGTCACTGGCCTTGATCCAAAACCCTGCTATGATTCAGCTTTTGATATGAGGACTGTGTTATGTAATGTTATGTTATGTTATGTTATGTTATGTTATGTTATGTTATGTTATGTTAATGTTTAAGTTATGCAGTATTATGTTATGTGATGTTTTGTGATGTGGTGTTATGTGATGTGATTTTATGTGATGTGATGTGATGTTATGTGTTGTGTTGTGTTGTGTTGTGTTATGTGATGTGATGTTATGCAATGTTGTGTTATGCGACGTTGTATTGTGTTATGGGCACTTATGAGCACCCTGAATGGCACGTCTTTTAATGGGAATGCAACACAGAGCAAAGTCCCTCTGATATTTGGCAGCATTAGAACACAGCTGCTGTTTGTTTTGTGAAATGTTTGCTCTATCTTATTATACGTTATATTCAGCCTTTAGCAGAGACTACATGCTAGATATAGGGTTGAGTTTGTGACATTTGCGGTTTCGACTGTGTATTAAGTCCTCGAAAGGTTAATAGTACAAGGCCTTTAAAAAACGGGTGTAACCAAAGACAAACTTCCACATATAACCTTACTGGGATGAAACATGATAAAACCGCTACCCAGAATGCATCTGATGGTGGCATGGATCTGGCACAGATCTGGTACGGCCCTGGCACGGATGTGGCAATGATCTGGCTTAGATCTGGCAATTCTCTGCACCAGCTCGGCAATGGGAATCCAGCTCTCTGGATGAAGGCCACAGAAACAAAACTTTTCTACCGACTTTCTGTTAACCGAGTCCCACCACCTCAAAGCAGTTTGGTTACATTCTTCCCGTCACAAAATGGTTTATGCTTGCCAGATGTTTTACAGCTGGGGCCTTTCAGCTTTTAAAAAAAGCTCACGCGGCTACAGACGGACTCTTCAGCACCGGTCGGAAAAACAACTGGCACCAATTAAAATCAGATATGTAACTTTTTTTACTTTTATCTCAATGCTAATGGAGTACCACAGCCAAAGGCCTGGGGTTGTAACCAGTACACAAAAGGCTGTGCATCAGGAGCTAAGAGCGTTTCTTGCTCCGGGCTACCGCAGGGAAGCTTTAGACTCAGAGATGAAATATGTGCGTCTGACACAGGTACACTCACTAACGGGGTTAAAGTGCATACCATAACACAACGTCACCGTTGTTCACGGCGGTAGACGACAAGAAAGAGGCTTTTTTTTAAAAAGGCTGTAAATTCCCAGTGGAAATATGGGAGAGATATGCTTTCATGCCTACTGTGTTGTGCACATGTTGCGCCGCTCTTGGGTGCATTACGCTTGGAAAAAGATGGTCTACATCAGGGCTGACCGCACAGCGTCAAGAGATGGTCTTTTGATGTGTCAAATTCTGCTTTGTGTTATGTGCCAATGAGTCCAACAGGGGGCGCCAAATGTCAGCATTCATGTGAAATCAGTGGCAGAGATCCAATTGGGCTTCAAGTGTCTCTTAGGGTGAGGTCTAGCAGGTGACACCACTGTGACACCAAACACTTCCCACACACACATACACACACACACACACACACACAATGCTAATACTGCACATACGATGGAACATAGGCACACACACACACAATTATCTTCATAAGTGGAGTTCTACATCAGCTGTGTACATCAGCTGTGTATGAGAAAGTACAGGGGTGAGACATTCTTTGTGCTGAAAGTAATGTCAGGAAGTATCAGTCTTCTATATTTCCACTCTGTTCAGAGAAATCGCTTGCACATGCATTTCCCATGCCCGCTACATAACGGAAATGGAATCTTATCTGTCTGGGACAGATTTACACATATTAACTGATGGGTGTGAGAGAAGACTGTTGTATTTTCTCACGTTTTATTTTGTCATGTGTTACAGCATGTCAGAGCTCAGGAAACAGCTCCACAAAAAAATCTGTCACTGTATATTTCACAGCATACATTGTTTTATAATCACAGAAAAGTCTGTCTGTTCCAAAATATAAAAGCTTCAAACTGTTTTTTTAGTCCCAGTGAGTCCAACAGGAAGTGTCTCAGGTAGGGAAGTGTGCCCTTCAACCTCTCCAATCATGGCGCTCTCCCTGGTCATGTGACTACAGTGGGCGGGGCACGGGGTGCATTAGGGTCATGTGATTGGCTCCGGGGAAGGGCAGAGGCTGACTGCAGTAGTAGTGCACCACCTGGGGGATGCTGGGGAAAGTGCAGCGGCTCTGGTCCAGCGTGTAGCCGTTCTCCTTCGTCTGGGCCACGATGATGTGCACACAGCCCTGACTCGTCCTTTGGGGAGGGAGGAGGGAGAGGAGAGGAGAGAGAAATGGACAGGTTAAAGAGGTCAGACGGCCAGATTCACCCTCTGAGGGCCACACACAATAACAACAACACTTTTCAAGGGCAAAGTCAAGGACAAAGTCAGGTTTATTTGTCAAAACCTTATGCACAGGTCATACACCAGATTTGAAATTGCAGTGCTCACAGTGTTACATTAAACATCTTTTAAACATGATGATATAAACATAGCCAAAATGTACAAAAACGTATATATTATACAAATAACATAACACAAGATGTTGAATTGTTGTAGAATTTTTTAGCTCAAATGATGCCATTTAGGCAGCAGGTGATTTAAAGTGCTTTCTACATACTATCGCAAATCATATAAGTCCTGTGCATCATGGGAGACCAGACCAGAACAGTCTTAGCAAAGTCTTGGTTGTCTAACTACCCCAGAAATTCTCCATATGAGTTTCATAGGGACCTCATAGGGTTCCTGTAGCACAGTCTTTACAGCATGGTGCTAAGAACAACAAGGTAATAGGTCTAATACATAGAGGGCAGACAAAAGTAGTACTCAATATAATGTGCTGCTATATGGCTGAAAAAGTAAATTAAATCATATTGCACTCTGCGACAGTGACTTGAGAAGTTAAAGAGTCAACAACTAGCAGTGGGATGGTTGCTGATTCGATTCCAGCTCCTGCTGACTAGGCCCTGACTAGGTCCTTGAGCAAGACAGTGAACCTCCATACTGGCCCCATTGTGCTGCCTGGCACCATGCATGGCAGCCTTCTGCTGTTGGTGTATGAGTGTGTGTGTGGTGTGTGTATGTGTGTGTGTGTGTGTGTGTGTGTGTGTGTGTGTGTGTGTGTGTGTGTGTGTGTGTGTGTGTGTGTGTGTGCATGTGTGCGTGTGTAAATGGAAGGCATTAAGTGGTAAAGCACTTTGGGTACTCTGCCGAGTGTGAAAAAGTGCTACATAAACTGTACTCACATTTGTACATAAATAGGAAATGTCTTTGCCACATATAGATGCCTTCTAAAAGAAACATTACACTAAACAACTCACTTGAGAGCAATGGAGTACTTGCTGGTTCCTGATTCGCTGTCTCTGACCAGGAAACTGCCCTCCTTGTGGGACTGGAGCTGAGAGTCCACTTCCTGTCGAGTGACGCTACCGTGGTACCAGCTGTGGTCACATGGGGGGGGGGGGGGGAGGTGGTGAGAAAATGATATACTACTCCAGCATAGAGTAAATATTATGTATTCATTTAACAGGACACACATTCGTCCTGTCACAACAGGAGCTAAATCAAAACACACAACAAATCATACTAAATGAGTTGTGAGCATACCCCGTTTTGTCAGTTTAACAGTACAGTAAGGACTTTTTTGTTTTTGTTTTTAGAAATTTGCAGTGTCTCATCCACTGCCACAAAAACCTTACCTCTGCTTCTCCAGGGGCACACTGGGATCCACCCTGCCTGCGTCCCCCTCGGCAGCCCCTCCCAGCTGGCTGTGCGGAGGCCTCAGGGCCCCTGTCCTGGTGGTCCAGCTCCACCTGGGCAGGTGCTCCGTCTGAGGCCAGGAGAGATGGGGAGTCTCCTCTCTGACTGGGCCCTGATGATAGTCAAGGCGATCGGCGCCATCTAGTGGAACTGGAGGGGAAGGTTTACAGATGGATGCTGTCAGTGACTGTGAAGCAACACTAAGCAGTTTTTTTTACCTTAAAATAATGTTTTCCAAATCGTTTCAGTGGTTCATCGACTAGGCGAAACCTTAACTGGGTGAAAGGCACTTCTGAATTTGCTTTGCCACCCTCCATGGGCTATAACCGCACTAAGTAAGTCTCTCTGCAGCCTGGTAAACCAGCCCTTCCCACTGCACTGCATTTCATGCAGAGGGTCTGTGCATCTATTGACATGGTTTAAAAGTTTAAAACGACTGGATCTGCCTTTACCCAATCTCTAACGTCTGGTTGTGACACATGCAATTACCTTGGTTATAGGCCTGCCTACGCACTACAATTTAAAGGTAGCACACAGAGTCATCATCATTCGCTGATTCACTTACTAGCACTGTCCTGTACCCTGGCGGCACCTTCTGTTATGCTTTTGCTTACTCTGTTCTCCTCTGCACCTCTGTAGCTTGATTTCTGTGCTCTAATGCAAGTCACTTTGGATGAAAGTGTCTGTAAGTCAGTTTGGATGAAAGTGTCTGCTTAGTGTAATGTAATGAAATGTGACCAGGTGCTGGGGCAGTGGTGGCCTGGCAGTATCGGACTTGTGACCACAGATTTGCAGGTTCAAATCCACCAACTGCCAGTAGTGCACCTGAGGTACCCTGAACATGGTACCATGCCCACACACACGCCCCAGACACAGGGTCTGCTGAGTGTAATGTCATGTAATGTAATGTAATGTGGCCGGGTGCTGGCAGGGGTGCTGTTAAGGCAGGGTAGATCAGGACAATTCATAGGGCCCAGAGCTTCACCGGGGCCCACAGAGGACTATGATATGGTTAGTGTGGGACCCAAAACTATTTTCTTTCACAATTTCTAGTGGCACCCCTGGGTGCTGGTGTACCTGATAGTGCCTTCAGGATCTGCTCTCTCCTCCACTCCCACGGAAGCTCATACTCCTCTGGGGGGCGCCAGTCTGACTCCGTGTGGCTCGCTGGGGCCTCCAGAGCCCCCACGTACGGGTCGTCGTATATCTGCAGAGGAGTCGAGGACCTCAGGTCCTCCCTCGGCCCCTCGCCTCCCTCCAGGAGAGCAGACATCTTCAGCAGGTCTTTAGAACCTCTGCGTCGGATCTCTGCGCAATGAACCACAGACACAGTCATGAACCGCTGCTCTTTGCCAAGTTCAGAAGCATAGGGGTTGAAACACACACACGAACAGCACACACACACAAAGAGCACACACACACACACAGACACAAAGAGCACACACACACAGACACAGAGAGCGCACACCCACAAAAACAGATAGACAGACAGACACAGACACACACAGACACAAAGAGCGCACACACACACAAAAACAGATAGACAGACAGACACAGACACACACACAAACACGTACATATGTGTGCACACGCGCACACACACACTACGCACAGACACACACACAAGAAAACACACAATGATGCCTGTGTTAAAAAAAATAAGTCAATGAATCACTCTTGTTTCGTCAAGTTCAAAGGCATATTAAAAAAGCATAGAAATGAAAACACACACACCCACACACACACACAAAATGATGCCCCTCCTGCCCTGTGCTTTAATCATTTCCAGTACTGTATTCCCTTGGCGGCATTAATGCCTTTTAAAACCCCCCGCAGCGCACTGCCATTGTTAGTCTGTAATTAAGGATATCCCATTGGGCAGTAAATCATGAATGTACTTCCTCGTATATTGTCTGAATTTTCTATAGCTCAAAAATGTAACACTTTTTACACTATAGAACGTGTCTTGGCTCAGGGGAAATGGCCCTGTATCTGCCTACGGAGTGGCAGAATGGGAGGTCAACAGAGTTCACCGCCAGATGAACGATCTTTTTCCCGGACCATGGGAACCCAGGGGCGAAGGGGTGCCAGGCCTTCTTGACTAATGAAGGGGCATGTCGGGAGCATCTGACAGCAGGAGGCAGAGGGGGTGTCGTTAAGGGGGCAACCTGGCTCCCACAGAATAGGACCAGGAAACAGAGACAGGAAGCAGGAAGTAGAGACAGGAAACTGCACCCATTGTCCCAGAACAGCATGGTCTCTATGGCAACTCCTTTCAGGGGGTGCAACATTCAGGGGTAGGGTTCACATGCATGCTCGCTCCTCTCTGGCTGCACACAACAGTATAAGTGCCTTAATGCACGTACACCATGCTAAATTAAAAGCAAAAAAAAGGCTTTTAAAAAGGGCTTTTAAATTCTTAAGGGGTGTGTGCATGAGTTGGCGGCAGAAGTTTCTCACAGCTCGTATGGAAGGAACACATATAATATACCATGGGCAACAGAAACATTAGCCAACTGTGCATGTAGTGAGCATGGAATTATGTGAATAAAAGGTCAACAGTTGAAAAAAAAAATCACACCGACAAAATGAAAATGAAGGTGTTGTGCTATTTCAGGCAAAATCAAATGAGGGGTAATTTTTACTGTACACAGCAAAAAAAAGTGAATACATTCTTGTACAACTATACTTCTTTTTGGAGCTTGAAGACATTTCACCTTTTAAGAAGCCTTTTGGATGAAAGTTGAAACCTCCAAAAAGAAGTCCAGTTGCTTACAACTTAGCTCCTTTGACTACCATCTCCATGGTACGAGGAGAAGTGCTGTGCAATAGTTAATTGTGTCATTTCCACTTCAAACACACACACACACACACACACACACACACACACACTCAGACTACAGGAGTACAAAGAAGACAGTAATTGTGAGCCATTACTACAAAGTGAGGTTGTGACATATAAAAAGGTGCAGTGTGGTGCTATGTTATCATAGTGCAATAGAGCAGAGTGCTGCTACCTGTGATGAGCTGCTGTGCGTCATAGGGTTCCATGTAGCCATCATTCTCACCCACATACACACACACACACACACACACACACACACACACACACACACACACACACACAAAATTGCTATGTTATGTTATCATAACATTGTGTAGCCATCATTCCATGAGGGTTCCATGTAGCCATCATTCACCCACATACACACACACACACACACACACAAACAATCATGCTATGCTATGTTATGTTATCATAGTGCAATAGAGTGCTGCTACCTGTGATGAGCTGCTGTGCGTCATAGGGTTCCATGTAGCCATCATTCTCCCCCAGGTGAGACGCATTCTGCTTACAGGTCCTCTGAGCGTCGAACGGGTCGGCGTAATCCTCCCTGATAATCACCTGTAACAGTTATTGAATTATTAGGTTATTCCCTCGTGTATATGATGTAAAATTATCCTGACGTAAAATTCAGTAACTGAGTGAATGATACCATGATTTCATCATTTCACATGAATATAACAGAGTATAGGTGTATATTTTTTAAGAAAAACAGGTAATGCTAATTTTCGTTTAAATTTCGATGGTCATTTTGGACCAATGTGCAAATCTTTTTTGCCAAGTTTACTTTTTTGATCTGTCACCCTACACTGCATTTATGTTATTGCAGCAAACAAACGTGAGAAAATGATATAACATTAATGAGATATAAAAAATTAAGAATAAATAAGGAATACAAAATGTAAAAAATCAAACACTTTATAAAGTTAAATAAAAGAACAAGGGCTGCTCACATTCCTGCCTACACACGATGTAAAGTATGAGGCACAGGAATGGGTGAGGTCGATCTCTGAATAAGCTTTGAATGAGTTTTGTTACATAACTGGGGACAATTCAGTCATATCCAGAGCTACCTCTGTGCCTCTTGCTGACCCCCAGTCCTCGTGCCACTCTACATAAATATTTACCTGAGGACAGCTAAACACAATTAGACAACGGAAATTGTCATTTCAATATTTATCTGTCAACCACTCACAACTGTATACATGTACCGGTATTAGCACAAAAAAATAAATGCTGAATTTTTTCATTTGGTATTTTGATTGGCAGAATTATTCCATGCTAACGTCTTTCTTTCATTGAGCAGGCAGGATTCAAAGTGGGCCATTTTATTGGCCATTCATGGAGTAAGTCACAGCATGTCATTCATGTGCTGAAATCTTATCCTGCAGCAGGACATCTGCACTCCTCCCTGCATTGTTCTCTATTGGCCAGACGCAAATCTCTTTCAGACTTACAGACACACTCATAAAGGCTGTCTACATCAGTCTGAGCATCAGATAACTCACCCTTCCCTCGCTCTCTCAGTGTGGGTGTGTGTGTGTGTGTCAGTGTGTGTGTGTGTGTGTGTGTGTGTGTGTGTGTGTGTGTGTGTGTGTGTGTTAGTGTGTGTGTGTGTGTGTGTGTGTGTGTGTGTTTCAGTGTGTTTGTCTCAGTGTGTGTGTGTGTGTGTTTCAGTGTGTGTGTGTGTTTCAGTGTGTGTGTGTGTGTCTCACTGTGTGTGTGTGTGTGTGTGTGTGTGTGTCTCAGTTTGTGTGTGTGTGTGTGTGCGTGTGTCTCAGTGTGTGTGTGTGTGTGTGTTGTGATGGTCTGTCCTCTTTTACTGCTGTCTTTACTCTTGTGAACAAAAAGGGTTATCTGACTTGAGGTTGTGCTAAATCAATTAAGATAAGGCCGCTGTTGCACAGCTTTAACACCCTGCAGTGTGCTGACCTGTGGAATTTATGCCAGAGCAGCACGACCAGTATCACACAATTTTGATGTGTCTTTAAAGCAACATTTTTTAGTTTAACTGCACAATGAAACATCAATTTAACACATTTACATTGTGACAGCTTGCTTTCAACAGCCAGCCTATAGTAATACTGTCACATAGTGCTTTATCCACTTGAAGTGATACAAGGGTCATAAATGTCACATAAACATAAAACTGTAAAATGAACACACACACACACACACCCACGCACGCACACACACACACACACACACACACACACACATACACACACACACACACACACACAAATACACACATACGCAACAGGAAAATGAATTTGCAATTACAAAAAGATGATGGCCTGAAAAGAAATGTATTAAAGACAGCTGTTCAAGTCTTTTGTGAATATCTCTCCTATATACACCCCCCCCCCCCCCCCAATACACACACATACATCAAAAAAGAAAAAGAAAAACAGTCACTTTCATTGTCATATTACAGAAAAGTCCAATTCTGTTTCTTTTTCAGGGGCAAACAAAAGTCTGTCCTCAGTGTCCCAAAACCCTGGAGAGCTTCCCTCTTTCTATATCACAAAGGGACAAAAGCGGGCACAGGACGTGGGATGCAAAGAGAGACCAGAAAGGAAAAAAAGGATCCACTGTTGGAAACACAACCCTCCTCCAGCCTCCACCCCCACCCCCACCCCCACCCCCTGCCGTCCCCACCTTCAGGGACTCTTCCCTTTCTTTATCCCCCTTTTCTTCTCTTTCTCACACCATCCTGTTACATCAGCTGTCTCTGTCTCTCTAGATCCTTTTTTTTTTTTTTCAATCAGAGGACAGCCAGGGGGGCAGTGTGTTAGCACCTGCATGTCAGATGCCATGTTCCTTTGACAGGATGATAGTGCTCACAGCAGTGGTGTGTGTGTGTGTGTGTGTGTGTGTGTGTGTGTGTGTGTGTGTGTGTGTGTGTGTGTGTGTGTGTGTGTGTGTGTGTCTGCAGGGGGGCGGGGGTTTTAAAAGGTTTGTGTGAGGATATCTAGGAAGGGGGGGGGTGTCAGGTCTGGTCTAACCACACATCAGCTTTGCATTCAAGCTGACAGACAAAGGTGGATGAAAGGAGGGAGATATTACCAGAGGAAGTGACAGGAGGAGGAGAGGAAGACAGACAGGGAGAAGTGGACACAAAGAAGGCCGAGACAAAGCCAAGTTTAGGGCTGATCAGATTGATGCATGATCAGCTTTCATGCTGACCATAGCTTTGTTTAGATTTGGCCCTGAAGACAGGCTAGTCAATGACACAATTGGGCTAAGGTTGCTTCTGTGGTCTTGAACAACTGCACAGCAAAAAGTACAGTGTTGAATTGACTCCCATCGAGTTGATTTTAACACTTTTGAGGGTTTATATAGCTCCACACTCTTCAGAGTTAAATGAACACTTCCAAAATGTGAAATAACTCAGACTCTGGACACAATTTAAATCCAAAAGGGTTACATGTACACTTTGGGAGTTCAAATCAACTCCTAAACTTTCAACCCTGACATTTTAACACTACAGTTTTTGCTGTGTGGGGTTAAAAAT
Organism: Coilia nasus; assembly: GCA_027475355.1. Classification (NCBI taxonomy): domain Eukaryota; kingdom Metazoa; phylum Chordata; class Actinopteri; order Clupeiformes; family Engraulidae; genus Coilia; species Coilia nasus. The sequence goes on from CM050201.1 coordinate 26,795,548, forward strand.
AAAAAGCTCAAAACAATTCAATATTAATTTAACAATACATGAACCTCAGTATGTAAGCCATTTCCCACAACCACAAGTTTTATATTGCTAAGCAGACGTACTGTACAGTCAGCTTAATGCCCATTTCCATTTATCACAGTAAAGTCATTCTCACCGTTACTGTTTTGCCAACATTTGGTTCTTCATCGAGGGGAGCATGTGCGATGTTATTTTGTGTCCTGTCTTGTTTCTCCACTTTGATTAGGCGAGTGATGTAAGTGCTTGCCGAGATACAAGTTTTAAGCGTTCGGTGTTGCTCAGATCCAGCAAGTGATTTCGAGTTTTTTCTACTTTTCCCGGAAAACAGACTGTCCCAAACCCTCTCGTCTTTATTTACAGTGCGACAAGATTCATTGGCAGAATTTTTCCTATTTCTCCCTGACAGAAGGCAGCTCACTCCACCGCCGCTCCTGTTGCTTGCGCCAGAGCCTTTACTCGGACTCCCCCTCGGGTTTGTCACTTTGGTCCCCAAGCCCACGGTTTCTCCTGGCTTGTCGCGATTTTGAGAGTCCGACTCGGAGACAGAGCGGATTTTATCAGTTCCATTTCTGAAGTTGATGGGAAATTCTTTAAACCACCTCGCCATCGCAAAGTCTGCCGTGAAACTAGAGAGAGAACGTGCGCCTCTCCAATACCTCCAAGCGCCATACACACCGTTACGCGCAGAGGGGTTCCTTCTTTTTTTGAAAACTTGAGGCAAATTGTTCTTTTTAACAAAGTAGACAAGTCTGGCAAAATAGTCAATCCTTGACACGTATCATACAAACAAATCTTTTAACTCTCATAACTTGTCATAACACCCAACAGTATTCAAGTCAGAGAATAACTGAAGAATTTCCTGGAGCAGCTCTTCGTTGATTGTCCTCTCCAAACTGAATCCCATGAACTTTAGCTTGGTCCTCTCCTGAAGGTCTCTCAGGGGGCATTGGTCTCCCTCCTTCAAGCAGCGGACGTAATTAAGATGGAAGAGAGAGTGCGGAGAACAGGAGGTAAAAGGGGTGGAGACGCGTTGGATCTACGTACAGCCCACTGCAACTATGATGTGACAAGCGGTTTATTTGAAATGTCAAAATATGACACACCCAGGGGCATCGTATGTATGGCGTAGCCACCTTAAATCACTACAGCGAGCCAAAATTAAGTTAGAGCATTAAATATTTAATTGTATCGTCCAAAATGTTATTCTATTTGCTTAACCAAGTTCATAATTGTACCATTAGCATGTAGGCTACCTTTTGCACGCATAATGATGTTTTAGCCTAGACAAGATCCTGTGACAGTTTGTTTTATTAGTGGGCTAGAGAAATAAACTCATCACAGTCATTGATGCCATGCCTACTGTATAAAAGTTGGAAAATAAAGAACTTGACAGATGCAACTGTTACAGATAAATAGAATTGTTTTTATTGTATGAGAAAGTAGACCAAGAGCAACAGCCTTGCACAAAAAAAGGTTCATTAGAGAAATTCAGGTTCAATTTCATTTTGAAATCAGAATGATTTCAGCCTGAACCATGCAAACGGCTTGAAACTTTTAATGAAATAAATAGACGAGCCATAAAACCTGGGCTGAGTCAGTGAATGGGCAAACTGGCCGCAGAACCAGGTGGCCAGGTGGCCAGGGCGACTTGGGTCTTAGTGGTAAAATTATGCATAGGCATAGCGGGATTATAAATTCAAGTGCCCCTGGGCACAAAATCAGCAAAACAATCTGCACCCCTCCACCCATCACATTTTAGGAAGGTCTGTTTTGATATTTCATGTTTGCATGGATGTTGTATTCAGTGTAGAACATTTGATACACTGAGCCTATTAACTATTAGCTAAGTCCAACCAACCTGCACTGCATTGTGTATGCTGTCAAGGGTCAACGATAGAGCGGTCATGCTGAGGCTTTCGTGGTTTTACTTTTAGGGGTCCTGCCCTGGCTCCCCTTTCCCCTTTGGGCTGGGGCCCGACTGGCCCGTTCGGTAAGTCTGCTTTGTTTACTTCTAGTCTTGACATCTAAGTGCGTGATTTGTTCTCTGTATTGTCTGTATTGTACACAGGTCTGCTGACAGTCTTGGCTGGGCCCGGGACAAGATAATCTGATGCCCCTTATCACATTTTATCTCCATTTTGTACCTCTGTAAATGGCAATCTATTGGGTCAGAAACTCTACACAGAAATGCTAAATTGATGGTAACTTTGCTTGAAATTCTTGATGCTAACCTGTATTGCAATACATTGATTACATTCAGTTAGATTAATAATTAGCTTTAACTTACTCTAACTTTGCTTTTGCACAATTCAAGAGGAAGTTGGCTTCTTTACCTAAAAAATACCTTTTATCTTCACTTTTTTATGTTTTACAGCAACTCAACCTGAGAGCCTGCTCAGAAGCTGACAGGAAAAGACTGCAGAGGGTAACCAACACTGCGCAAAAGATCATTGGTTGCCCCCTACCTCCCCTGACCACCATCTACAACTCCCGGTGCCTTGGCAGAGCCAGAAGCATCATCAAGGACTACACACATCCTGGCTACCACCTCTTCAACCTGCTGCCCTCTGGCAGACGCTACAGGGCCATACCAGCCAAAACAAACAGACTTAGAGACAGCTTCTTCCCAAGGGCAGTCACCATACTCAACTCCAACCTACACTGAGGAACTGACTTGCTTGAACATAACACTGTAACACTGCACTACGTTCTAAGACAGCCAACCTGACAGGCATCACTCTGCGTACTGTAATTATCATTTATTTAATTTATATTATCACTGTAATCATTTGCACCATTATGTTACTGCTATCTGCACTCTATCTGTTTTACTGTTATTTGTTAATTATCAATTGCACTATAATATCAAGACAGTCCATCTGTTTCTTTAGCTGCCTACTGCACATATTGGATAGGTGGGTGAAAATGCCTTGATACCTCCATCTATTTATGCTGTCAGTCACACCAGTCACTTTATTGTCGTACCTGCTGCTGATATGTGCCTGTTTATCTCCAGGCTTTGCACAAGTCTATGCACAGTCTATGCAACTTTTTACAGACAGTAGATCATATCATATTAGTTATTGTACAGTCTATGTTAATTCTTGTACTTAATTCTTGTACTTAGTAGTTTTTATAGTAGTTTTTATTGTACATATCTCTCCTTGTTTATTTATGTGTGCACATTATGGGGAAGCTTGTAATCTCATTATACTTGTATAATGACAATAAAGGCATTCTATTCTATTCTATTCTATTTTACTGTTGTATCTAAACATCCACGTAGCCTAGATCTGGTTGGCTTCCATTGCTTTCTGCTTCCACACAGGACACAAGCAGCATAGACTGTATGAGCCCATTCCCTTGGCTTGAAACCACTCATTTAATCACCTAATTATTCTGTAAAGACAGTCCATCACTAAATTCCGTTGCAGAAACTCAGTTATCCACAGGTACGTTAGTGAATTGACTGTTCTGGTTGCGCAGAGCATCTATGCACCCCTGCGAAAATGATTAGAAGTAGTCTGGTCTGAACTAGTCCACTTCCTAAACAACGGAGGGGGAGCCATGTCGACGCATTTAAAGAAAACCAGACAAAGTTCATATTTAGGCAAGTTCCGTTTAAATATAGATATAGATACAATTTATTTTTTATTTTATTTTTCAATTAAGTATTATGATAAAATGCAATAAGGGACTTTTTCGAACTAAAAGACTTAACTTCTCACCCCGTGTCCCTTAGTGTTTGCAATAATCCTGGTTGCGCGTCTATGCTGCTTGTCCGTCTTTGTCCAGCGGCGTCCGTAGGCCTTAATTAACATGGCCAGTTTCGTGTGTGGGGATAAAATATAATTGTAAGTTTACTTGATATTAATTACTGAGCACAAGAGTGGTGTGTTTGCAGTGATACAAGAGAAAGATTAATTGTAGCGGATACCTAATAGACCAATATAGTAAGATGATTGCTAGCAATGTAAGACTGCTAGCTAGCTAGCTAACTGGTCAGCTATCTTGTGCTAATTTCCTAGCTAGCTAGCTAACTATCTTGAAAACATCATTGAATTAGAGGGTGGCGAGTTTCAAGCCGTATCATCTGCATTCGGAAATTTGGCACACGCAAGCTGTTACTTTGTGCATTTTCTGTACTGCATTCTTGTTTTCAATGATTGTGGTTCAGGTTTGGCTGTAGACAGATGAGTACGAACCAGAGTTTATGATGATACACGGGCCAAGAAGCTTGCATGTTAGCCAGCTAGCTAGCCTACCCACATCTGTAAGTGATCATATTTTAAGGAGGGGGGAGTGTTCTGCACCCCACTAAATATCTACCTATCTGGGAGTCGTTTTCATCCAGAATCATTTTATTTGTTGTTTTTTTTCCTGCTCAACGCGTTTGTCTGACGTCTTGGCACGGAGTTCATTTTTCTAATTGTTAGCATGATGGGCAAATAGTTCTCGATACAGATGATGGGGAATAGCTAACGTTATGTAGCTGCCATGTTAACTGAATTCATGGAGTAGCTTGGAGCTGGTAACGTAAGCTAATCCTCTGGTTCTTTGTTAAGATCACCGGAGTAGTGCTTTGGATCCTTTTAAAGACGTGCTCGACAATTGTACACTTTTTCTCTGTATGAACGGTGACATGGCACCGCACCGACAGTCATATTAATGGCTGCCGAATCGGGGAGACTACTGGCGGGACAAAGTCAAGGAAAACGAGGCAAAGGTAGGCACACGTCCGTCAGTCCATCTCCTTGGGGAATCTCCATTCTTGCTGCCGATTTTCATCTCCCTGTCCACTCGCTATCTGACTGTCCGGTTGTCTGTTTTCAAGGGAACTGTCTCTGGGTTGTATGTCAAGCTAGCGTTACGTGTCTGCGTTGTCTACCTGCTTGTGCTGTGTTCCGCTCTCCTCCGTTCTGTGCCTGCTCTGTCACCGTCATCCGTCCAGGTGTCTCGTCCTCAGCTCGCCTCACCTGGCTGCGTTTGCGGTAGTGACCAGAAACAGTCTGGCTCAATAAACCCATATGCAATGCGAAGAAAAACGTCACCAGTTTGCTGTTATGAATCATTTCTGCAGAGTTCCCCAGTGGTGCCAAGCAATGTCGTAGAAAGAAAGTTCTGCATGACAACAGTATGGTCGAGCAGTTTAGGCATGGCAAGGTGGCTATGGAAACTGAAGGGTCATAGAGTCGTTGAAGATTTTGACCGACTTATTTTCATCAGTTGTATTCAGCTGTTTCAATAATACCCGAAGATGCTTTAATGTAAATGAATTGGTCTAGGAAGGTGAAGGACATAAATGACCCAGATCACCGATTACAGTGTTTGATGGCATGTTGGCATGGTATGGTGGTGGTCAGTGGTGGGTGTCAACAAGACTTGGTGTATCCCTTCATACTCCTTCTATCACAAGTTAAAAGAGATCAAGGCGGTTCGCCATGCAAGATGTGCCCATTTTGTGAGCGTCTGGGGTGAAGACGCCCACCTCCTAATCCGCTAAAGTTCACATCCAATATTTTCTGTCTCTGCCTGTTTAAAGGTTCACAGATGCTGAAGAGCCCGGAGAAAAAGAGGAAAAAATCCAATGCACAGGTAATAATGGAACTTAAGAACTTGTAATTGACTGAACTGAAATCTGTAAAGGCAGTTTTTATAGTGTTTTTTTTTTTTGCTTGTACCCTAAAACAAAAAGAATTGCATTGCACGTGTACATGTGTTTATGTTGGCTTCTGAAAACTTCCCAGCATTGTTCTGCGATTTCTGCCCTACAATGCCAAAATGCAGTAACGACATAATTCTGTTAAAATGGAAATTTACTTTATAACACCTTTCTCTTGTGATTAATTTCTTGCTTTTTCCTATTAAGAAAGTACATAACCGCATCACACTTTTTGACTACAAGTTTCACTCGCAGTATGAAAACTTTGAAGGCATTTTTCTCAGTTCCAGTGTTAACGTAGTTACTGCCCTTTGTAAGGTAGGTTTGTACATTGTATGGAATTTGCACATTTGTGCTCATATGGTTGCCTTTCTCTTTTTGTCTCCTGTAGCAGGGGCCCGCGGTCTCGCACCTCACCGAGTTTGCGCCCCCGCCCACCCCCATGGTAGACCACCTGGTGGCCTCCAACCCGTTTGACGATGACTTTGGAGCCCCTTCGCGCCCCGGGGGTGCTGCCTTCCTGCCCAGTCCTGGAGCGAGCGGTGGTGGTCCGCCCTACGGGGGTGGCGGGCGAATGGGGCCCGCCATGGGCTTCATGGGGGGCCCCGGTGGGCCGGGAGGGGGTCCCCCAGGACGAAGGCCACCCTTCGGGCCCCCTCCGCCCAACGCCGGTCCACACCACCAGCTAGGTTTCGGGGGGATGCCGGGGTTTGGAGGCGGCGGAGGGGGTGGGGGTGGCGGAGGTGGCTTTCCGCCAGGTGGTCCTTCCCAGTTCAACATGCCCCCCAACTTTAGCCCACCCATGCACCCCGGTCCGGGGTTCAACCCCATGCTGTCACCAGGCGGGATGGGAGGGCCAGGAGGCGGAGGACCCCCACATCCCCGCTTCGGGATGCCCCCGCAGCAGCCTCAGCACGGCCAGGGGGTCCACCCCTTCAACAGTCCTCCCCTGCCAGGCGGTGGGGGTCCGAGGGGGCCGCCCCACGGGCCTATGAACCCTATGGGGGGCATGCCGGGCGGGATGAACATGATGGGTGGCATGGGTGGCCCTGGAGGAAACATGGTCGGCCACCCAGGGCTCCCCCCACAAGGACAGTTCCCACCCAACCAGGAGGGCCCTTACCCTGGCCCCAGCCCCCCAGGCAACGATGAGGGGAAGAACTTTGGCCCCGGCGGCCCCCAGCAAGGCCCCCCCCAGCAGCAGCCGCCCAATCTCAACCCCTCCGGCCCCCCCAACAACAACAACACGCCCGGGCCCTCCCCGTCCTCTGGACCCCCTCAACCGGGGGGAGGGTTCCCAGGTCATCCGGACGTCCAGCAGCCCAACCCCAACACCCCTGGCCAACCTTCCTCCGTTCCGCCCCCTCCGAACCCCAACTCCTCTCCGACTGGACCCCTAAATGGCCCCCAGCAGCCGCCATCCAATCAGCATCCACCGCCCAACTCCACCGGCGGCCCGTCCAATAACAACTCTTCGCAGCAGCCGCCACAGACCACGCCCCCCAACTCTGCTCCGGGCTCCACCCCCTACAACCAACAGAACAGCGGCCCGGGATCCGCCCCCATGCCCAACCAGCCGCCCAACTCCACCCCCAACAACTTGCCCAACAACGGGGGCGCCAACACGCCGGGCACCAACCCCAACCCACCGTCCAACTCCACCCCGACCCCCACCACCCAGTCCCCCCTCCCGCCAGGGCCCGCGCCCCCTTCTTCCGGCCCTGGCGGAGGCCCCCCGAAAATGGGCGGAGGGATGGTGTGCCCCTGCGGCTTCTGCCTGTCCGAAGTGCACGACGACCAGGAGGCCATCCTGTGCGAGGCGTCGTGCAAGCGCTGGTTCCACCGCGACTGCACGGGCCTGACGGAGCCGGCGTACGGGCTGCTGAACCGTGAGGACGCCGCCATCTGGGCCTGCGACTTCTGCCTGAAGAGCAAGGAAATCCAGGCCGTGTACGTGCGACAGGGCATGGGCCAGCTGGTGGCAGCCAATGAAGGCTGAGTGGTGTATTGGTGTGTGTGTGTGCGTGTTTGTGTGTGTGTGTGGGGTCAGGGTGGAGGGGGTGGAGGTGGGATGGAGGCTTGTATCAGCAGGTTGCAGAGTGGGTGAAGGAGGGAGGAGAAACGAGAGGAAAGGAAGGAACGGACTTTCAGCAACGGTTTTCTGTCTTTCGACTTCTGTTTTTGGACCCCCCTGCGCTCGACTCACACTAATGTAATTGTTTTTTTCCCCTCTCTGCTCTGTAAATAAGCACTTTGGGTGTCCTCTTTAAAGAAAAACATCAAAAAATATCATTGATTTTGTCATCAACATGCCCAAACACATCCACTACAAATTGTAAAAAAAAAAAAAAAAAAAAGATTGAAAGCACGCTGGAGCTGTCGAGTCCTCCAGTGAAGCACTGACATCAACTCGCTACCTCACACACTCTACGAACTCACCAGCCCACATTAGTCCCATACCAGGCCAGGCTGCGTCACACTGTAATTCTTCCCCCCCTCCCAGTGCTCTCCCTTCTGTAAGGTTCCGGCCCCTCACCATTAACCATTTCCTCTCCCAGCTGTATCCCACCTTGCACGCCTCCTGAAAAAACAACTTGCAGAAGCCGCTCTCCTTGTACACTCGACTATTAACTTACACACACACAGGCAGGGTTTCGTCCATCCACTAAGGATTACAGGTGAACTTTAAACTAAAAAGGAAAAAATGTAAAGGCTCCTACAGTCACAATGGATTTTTTTTTTTTTTTTTTTTTTTCTTAAGCTTCACCTTCATCCCATGTTTTCTCTGGCAGCAGGAGGATCAGAGATGGCAGATCAACAATGGGGGACAGTGTAGCGTGTAATGAAATTAGTCATATCATGTCATAATATGTATGGTCTTGGCTTGCATGTGAACCAATGCAGTAACTTGTGTTTGTATTTGTTTTGTTTTGTTTTATTTTGTTTTTATTTTGGGCCTTTGCTATGGGCAGGGCCTTGAAGTAGACCAAATAACTGGATGAAAAAAAGAACTCTTCAAACTCATCTTATTGTCATGGCGCAAGATGTTTGTAATTTTTTTATATTCATTTTTAAAAGAAAACATTTCTGTCCAAGTTGCCTTTCTCTTAGCTGTTCTTTTTTGGTACTGATATCCGTGCTGTTGTATGTGCTCTGCTCTGGCGACCTCTGGTGGAGTGGAGGTGCAGTTACATGCGGGGTGGGAAGAGGGATGGTACTGTAATGTGCTCCGAAGTAAAATGAATTTTGATTTTGTATGACTTGGTCCTGTTTATTGTTGCCTTTGAAAAATATATGATATTATATATAGCATGTTACCACGCTGCAATATATCAAGTGAAGTACCAAATGAGTCCGAAGTATATGTCTATGTAGTTGACCTTTCCTTAAAGAGTATTGCATTTTGTGAAGGCGTGCGTTTTTCTTTTTTGAGCCATTTGTGAACACAGTTATACAGACGGCCTTATAGCATGCTCAACCAGCCATGTTTTCAAAATATGTTAATATTTTAGTAGACAAGTTAGATGTACAATATAACTTTCTGGTACAATAAATACATGATTTATGAGTGAATCTATTAAGTTGTAGGATAATTGCGTAGAATGAGGAGATTGAATAACAGGCGTAAGCAATTCAGTACTAAAACATCTGTTTGTAAACAAAAAAGGTCAGTGTAGTATCTTTATAGCATATGATCACCTTTGTGATTATCATTTATGTGGTACATGTACACACAGATTCACACCAGTACTTGTGCCATCTTTTACAGCTACCTCTGACGAGTGGAAGTTTTCCAAATTTTCAGTGGAAAAATGTGGTGATGTGCAGTGAAACCAAGCCTTCTCTGTCATTACAGAATACAGACTGCGTCATTGTCAGCAGCAGGTGAAAAATCAAAGTCCTATGCAGCAGATGAGAAATTAATAGTTCATACAGCCTATGATTTTCTGCATCCAGAAACCACAGTAGACTGTAAATTAGTTATTAAAGTAATGATAGAGAATGGTAAAGGATGACATGTCTCAGGTCTGGAAGCCCAAAGTAAACAGGTACAATTACTGCTTCTGTTTCTGAAAGGTTGAGTGGAAACGGAGAACTCTGAGCTGTTTGTAGTGATCATAGTAGACTTATACTAATATTGTCAGCAAATGGAGATTTCAATGTCACTATTCTAAGGCAGCGACAGGCACATATATTCAGTTATCCATCACAAACATCAGGGTTTTCAATTAACATATGCGTTTTTGACATGTCACCGCAACACATATGCTATCCGATTTAATTTTCAAGCGTGTCTTTTCCCGAGAGGCAACATTCATATTAGATTGACAGCAACAGCTATCCAGTACCCAGCTGCAAAAGGAGTTGCTCGCGCAGCCTACATTTGTTGTTTGTCCAATCAGGGAACCTAAGGGGCGGGCTGATCGTTATCTGACGCAAAGGCAACAGGTTGTCCATAGGGATTTTTCCCCGCTGTCAATATAGGATGTAAACTAACCGTACTTCTAATTCCGTAAGTATTGGAAGGATATTCTTAGAACCGCTGAAGAACTTCTGAACATCCACTCAGCAATTTTGCGGTCAGAATTGACCAGTAATTTCACAGGTAAGTCAGCTTCACTTTGCCTGGAACAGCAATGTTTACTTATCAACTTGTTTGCTTTGTGTCGATTTGACTATCGTCACATGTTCAAGAGGTTTCTATAAGTAATTATTAATTGAAAGGGACTTCTGTATTGTATTCATCTAATTTTTAAAACTTAAGGGCGTATTTTGCGCACGACGAGAGCAGTAGGGAGCACCTGTTACTTTGTAGTTTACGGATCCGTCGCTGTCTCGAAGATCTGACGGGAGCATTGGCTGTTCATGAAATCTATAAATTATTCCTTATGTCGCTACCGAAAACACTACTACTACTCTGGTAGCCGACCCATGAAGTTGTATGATAATTTTTTTCACGTCTTTCCGCAAGATGTTCTGTGAAACAAGTGAGTGGTACTAGCCCATTGTAAACGCAGCTCGGCAAAAGATGCAAGTGCAGTAGTACAATGGATATTGTGCATGGCACAAAGAATGCCCTGTGGAATATGAGCAGATCTGGGAGCAGAGACTAGGCTATATTCCGCGTTCCACACGAGAGGCTTTTAGTGAACATTAATTGCTCCCTGTGTACTTGCTTTTTAAGTGGCATTAGAAAGATAATCCCGTAGCTCTGTTATCATTCGCTTTGTAATGCAGCCTATTGCTTGTCTCTGCTGACCGGAGCGCCCATGCAAACAGCCGCAGTTTCGCTTCAGACCGATACTGACTGACCGGACTGGTGGGTGTGACGCAAGGTGTTCTCAAGACTCTCTGAAGGAAGCTTGGCAGGTTAACCTAAATTCTTCAGTAAAGCTCTCCGTTTGCCTTTTAAGTTTAAACCTGAATGTATTTCATCCTATAGTCCGCCTTGACTATTGCACTTTTTGGAGGTCAGGTGTAATTGGATGTATCATTTAACAAGCACCGGCGCAGGCTACTGTCAAAAAGGCCTTGTACTGACACAACGCCATTTTGCCCCAAGGGCCATCACTGACTGTTCTTTGGGGCTAATTCCCAGCTGAACCGCCCAGTGTTGTAAGCTGCTCAGCTGTATCTAAAATCTTAGGTGACTGAAAGTCGTGTTATATCCCTTCTTTGAGTTCAGGCAGACATCATCTTAGCCTGTTAATGTGAGTCTCATTAAGGCTTGTTTCATTGATGAGAGTTGAAATACCTTCTTGGCAACTTATAGCAAATATTCCCCTTTGACATTGTGGTTCCTGCATTTCTCACTCAACTGGAAATAAAAACATTGCTGACATGGATTGTAAACTAAGTCAGTGATTAAAATAGGATGTAGAGAAGAATTAGAATTAAGAATTGTATAGTGTCTTTTGGTCAAAATATTATAGGAATCTTATTGTAGTTTTGGACATAGGCTATTATAAGATGGTGTTATAGGAACAAATATTATAGAGAAAAAATATTATATAGGGGTATTACAAAACATCAGAGGTATTTTGCATCACAGCAATGGTATAGTATTCTACAGTTTTCTTTTGTAAGAGGCATAATAGGCTATTAGTTTAATCATGTAGTTTAAATGTTTACGTGTCTTCAAATTAGTTAACAATATGTTTTACCTCAGACAAATAAAACAAACAAACAAACAAAAAAATTGCTCGCTGTATAATTTGCCTCTGCCCCAATACCCAAGTGTGGTGTAAAGCCTAATTTTAGCCGGTCTCTGTACCATGGAGAGTTTTTTTTCTTCTTTCCGATGTTCTTCATGGGCTCTTAGTGATCAGCAAAGCTTCTTAGTCAGGTGGCCGCCCACGTGTACT
>CM050201.1:26812592-26830092 GCA_027475355.1 Coilia nasus
AAATAAATAAATAAAAAGATAAATAAATAAAAAGATAAATAAATAAATAAATAAATAAATAAAAAGATAAATACATAAATAAATAAATAAATAAATAAATAAATAAATAAATAAATAAATAAATAAATAAATAAATAAAAAAAAAGATAAAGAGGGGCGGAACAGAAGCCATAAAGAGGCAGAAAGGAAAGGTTTAGTGAGTCATGAGGGACCACAAGTCAGCTGGCCGTGAAGGGCATATGCAAAAGACACTCCACCTCATTGTGTGTGTGTGTGTGTGTGTGTGTGTGTGTGTGTGTGTGTGTGTGTGTGTGTGTGTGTGTGTGGAGAGGGAGAGGGAGATAGGTCTATGTGTGTTGGAGTGGGTAAGTGAGTGTGTGGAGAGCAAGATAGGAGTGTGTGTTTGTGGAGAGGGAAATAGGTGTGTGTGTGTGTAGAGAGGAAGATAGGTGTATGTATGTGGGGGTGGGTAGGTGGGGGTGTGGAGAGCGAGATAGTTGTGTGTGTGTGTATGTGTGTGTGTGTGTGTGTAGAGGGGAAGATAGGTTTATGTATGTGGGGGTGGGTAGGTGGGGGTGTGGAGAGGGAGATAGGCGTGTGTGCATGTGTGTGTGTGTGTGGAGAGGGAGAAAGGTCTATTTGTGGGTGGATGGGTGTGAGGAGAGGGAGATAGGCGTGCGTGTTTTTGGAGAGGGAAATAGGTCTGTGTGTGTGTGTGCGCGTGTGTGTGTGTGTGGAGAGGGAGAAAGGTCTATTTGTGGGTGGATGGGTGTGAGGAGAGGGAGATAGGCGTGCGTGATCGTGGAGAGACAAATAGGTCTGTGTGTATGTGTGTGTGTGGATAGGGGGTTAGGTGTGTGTAGGGGTGTGTTTGGAGATAGAGATAAGCGTATGTAGGTGTGTGTGCTGATGTAAGGGACAAAATGGACGTGATTTTTAGCGTTAGATTCTGGTGATGGTGTCTGTATTGTCCATGTAGCCTGCAGGCAACAGATGGATTCCAACAAGAGGCTGAACAACAGAGTACCAATAAAACCAAAGCCAAATGGAAAATGGCCAAATAGCATGATCATTTTAAGGTTGATGTAGAACATATCAATAAATATTTGACTCAAGCTTTCTCCAGTCATAGATAATAAGTATGTTGTTAATATGTAAGGTTTTTGATTTATAGCGCAGAGCCTGTTCAAACACACAGACACAGCTTGCCTTAAAGATATATTTGTCGTATCCTCTTAAGTCTCCTCTGGCTAACATCATGTGGGCTAAATAAAGCCTGAGGCTTTGATACTCAAACACAGGCTCATTTGAATATCTCTCCTCCTGTGTTTGTCTTGCACACAGGAAGTAACCATGAGCTCCCTGAGCACGGACAGGAAGCCCCCCCTGGACTACGGCGTGCAGATCCGCTTCATCACGGACCTGGACGACATGGGCGGGGGCTACGGCGAGCGGGGCAGGGTCACCGGTGGTGGGGGTGGTGGGGGTGGCGGTGGTGGCGGAGGAGGAGGAGGAGGAGGGGCTAGCGGGGGGGTGGGGACGCCCCCCTCGTCGCGGTACGGCGTGGCGGTGCGCGTGCAGGGCATCTCGGGCCAGCCCTACGTGGTGCTGCAGGACGGCGAGAAGGGCGACTCGTACGGCGTGCAGCTGAAGAGCCGGGCCCTGAGCCCAATGCCCGCTGGCTCCTCGTCCGAGCGCAGCTCCCCGCTGCCCAGCCTCCCCGTGTCCAGCAGCCTCTCCAGCCCCCGGCCCTCGCCGGACTCCCGCTCCTTCTCCGCCACGCCCAGCTCCCCCGAGGAGGAGCCCGTGGGGGGGGCCTTGGCCTTCGGGAGCCCCTCCAGACGCCCCCCGGGGGACGGGCAGGCGGTGGGGCAGGGGGAGAGCGAGGAGCGGGCAACGGAGCCGCTGCGATGCTCTGCGCCCACCCCGCCACAAGCCACAACCAATGGGATGCGATCCTCTGTGCCTGCCCCACCACCAGCCACAACCAATGGGATGCGATCCTCTGTGCTCGCACCAAAACCCTCAGCCAATAGGATGCGATCCTCTGTGCCCGGCCCATCACCCACAACCAATGGGGTGGAGTGCAAGAGCCTTGAGGGACTGACGGAAGGCGGGCTGAAGAAGGTGGGGCTGAAGGGGATTGGTCGAGAGGAAGTGGATTCTTTCCCGGAGCCTCCTACCCCCGTGGCCTTTGAGGAGGAACCGGCACAGGCCATCGACACCAAGTCTCTGGCCCCCATCAACAAACTTATCAGCAAGTTCAACAGTCCCAGTGCTGAGGCCCCCGCTGCGACCCCCACGATCGCCAGCCAGACCCAGACTCAGGCGAGGGGTCGGTCGGGCGCCAGGGCGCGGCTCCGTTTCGACGAGAGGAGACGCTCCCGCAGCCTGGACGCCAGGAAAGACCAGAGTGAGGACGGCAGGTCCAGGAAGTCCCAGTCCCCGTCCCCGACCTTTAACCTCTATGGCTCCTCACCCACCCCCTTCTCCTCGTCCTCCTCCTCTCTCGCCTCCAACCCCCCTTACAGCAGCCTGGGACGCAAGCCTGCCACTGTTGCCAAGGCAACGCCTGTCTCCAGCCCCAGGCCAGTGCCCTTCACCCCACCCCCAAAGAAACCACCTGTAGTCCCAAAGAAGCCAGTGAGTGGAGATACCATGCACATGTGTTCATCTATTACTTTGCACTAATGTTCAACTTGCGTTACACTTTAATTTAACAGTCCCTGTTACAGTGTATTTACATCATGAAATACAGTGTCACCAAATGTCATGTAGCTTCTGGTTTAAAATGCAACCTAGTTAGAATTAGGGTTACTGTTTGGTATGTGCAGTGTAAGTACATCATGTTACATATACATGCACTGTAAAAGCGGCTGTCAATATAAAGTGTTACCAGAACGTGTACTATACTTAACACATACTTGCACTTTAAGGGGATATAAAATGCAGTGATACATATTGTAGCTGCTTTTGCAGCAGCTAGTGTTGGAGTGCTCTGACGGTTTGACTGACCCCTCTTAGATGACCCCTGACCTCTTGAGGAACCGAAGTCAGAGCCTGGAGCTGACCAATGGGGAGGAGCCGGACCACAACCAGGCCATCCTCAGCATCCTCAGAGAGGGGTAGGTGTGGTGTAGGAAGCATGCACCCAGAGTTTATCACCTGAAAAACCAACACTAAGTAGTTTTCATCTTTGGTCAGCCTACAGGTTGAAAGCAGAATTCTCTCTCATTTGAACTACAGAGAGACAGCCTGCTTCTCCAGACTAACTTAGTGCAGTTGTAGCTCGTGGAGGGCAGCAAAGTGATTTCAGAAGTGCCTGTCACCCAGTTACAAGTTGATAAACCACTGAAACAATTTTAAAAACATTATTTTAAGGTTGAAAAAAATATTTAGTGTTGCTTTAAGCTGCAGTTTCACTGCAATGTGCCTTTATAGACCATTATGGGATGTCCCAAGTGTTAATATAGCTTCTGTTGTAGTTTTATCTGCCCTAACTGGTCAAACAGTAGTTTACAAAGTCAACTTATTAAACTTTTTGCAAAATATTTTTGATAGTGGATTGATAACAGAGGTGGTTTGATTCTTTCACTCCTGCAGAGTTTAATTGAATATCTCTTGTTATTTGCATCCTGTGCCCTGCATCCATCAGGTCCACGGAGAGCGAGGCGTCTCTGAAGCGCAAAGCAGCCCTGGTCCAGGAGAGGCTGAACGGGGTAAAGGTAAGCCCAAGTGGGTTTGGAGTTGGCTGGTTAGCGGTTAGCTTCAGCCAATTAGCAAGGCACTACCTCATCACCACTTTGCAGAAATTGCATCATATTCGCCCCGACCTGTTTCCCCCAGTATGGGGGCAGAAATGAGCCCCGTGAACCTCAATTTTAAAACTTGAAAAATACATTCAATTTTGGCTGAATTCACTAGCCTAGCATTTCCCATTGAAATGAACGGGAAATCCTCTGGTTTCTAACTTTCTCCAGTTACTATAATAGGGCATATGAACGGAATTCAGCTGCTCAGTGTATTCTGGGATATAAACAGTGCGTGTTGCCATATTGTAAGGCCACGGCGCAAAATACGGACGTAGTTTACGAGAAGCTTTTTCTTTATAGCCTAATGGACGCCTGTAGAGAGAAAAAAGGTTAACGTAGCTTACTGTTAGAAAACAGCGATCAATGAGCACAAAACTTCTCAGGGACATCTGTAGTCATGCCCACTCTCTCTCCAAAAATATACACCCAAATCCCTCCATGGGTAGGCGCAGCCTCCCCTCCTCTCAGTGAGCTCCAGGTACGAGGGGGCCACAGAGGCCAGGCAGAGAAGCCTTACACAGCATGGCAGAGCGGGACAGAGCTTAATGGTTTCACTCTCATGTTTTGCATATCTCTGGAACATTTGCCTAGTGTGAAGGAGAAACGAGGAAGAGGAAAGGATTGGGTGTGTGGGTGTGTGTATGTGTGTGTGTGTGTATGTGTGTGTTTGTGTGTGTGAAAAAGACAGGTTAAAGTTGTTTAGTGTACTGGATATTTGTTTACGTGTGTGTGGCTGGGCAGCTGTGAGTTATGCGTGTGGTATCTGGGCAACCGTGGCAGAAAGGCGCAGAGCTGATTAGCTGGAGTGTTTAGGGGATCAGTCTTTGGGATCCATTAATAATGGAGGGAACACTGGAAACCAAACACGCTAAAGGAGGGGGTTCCTTCTCTTCTTTTCTTTCTTTCTTTCTTTCTCTTTCTTTGTTTCTTTGTTTTTGGTGTTTGTTTCTGTCTCTTTCTTTCTTTCTTTCTTTCTTTCTTTCTTTCTTTCTTTCTTTCTTTCTTTCTTTCTTTCTTTCTCATCTCAAAATGTTTATGGTCTTTACCATCACTACATTTCTTATTCTTCTATTCCTCCTTGTACTCTGCCTTTGCTCTTTTTTCCCTTTCTTTCTCTCTCCCCCTCTCTGTGTCTTTTACCTTCCCCTCCCTCCTCCATGTGTTCGTGTGCCCCCTCCCCTCCTCTATGTGTTCGTATGTGCCCCCTCCCCTCCCCTCCCCTCCTCTATGTGTTTGTGTGCCCCCTCCCTTCCCCTCCTCTATGTGTTTGTGTGCCCCCTCCCCTCCCTTCCCCTCCCCTCCTCTATGTGTTTGTGTGCCCCCTCCCCTCCTCTATGTGTTTGTGTGCCCCCTCCCTTCCCCTCCTCTATGTGTTTGTGTGCCCCCTCCCCTCCCCTCCTCTATGTGTTTGTGTGCCCCCTCCCCTCCCCTCCTCTATGTGTTTGTGTGCCCCCTCCCTTCCCCTCCTCTATGTGTTTGTGTGCCCCCTCCCCTCCCCTCCTCTATGTGTTTGTGTGCCCCCTCCCCTCCTGTATGCGTTCGTGTGTGTGCGGAGTGTTCCAAAGTCCCCGGCGTCTCTCACAAGGGCCTTTCATGTTTGTTAATGTTCCTGTGAGCCGCTGAGTGGCTGGCGGCTGAAGCTGCTCTGCCTTAATTAGCCCTTATTATGCAGCTAACGCCACCCACCGCCTCTTAAGGAGCCGTATCCAGGCTACACAGCCACAGCTTAGCTTAGCTCTGCCCAGGGCCACATCTGCACCACACAGGAGAGAAGTGGAGATGTGGCCCTGAGCTGAGCTTATTATGCAGCTAACGCCACCGACCGCCTCTTAAGGAGCTGTATCCAGGCTACACAGCCACAGCTCACAGCTCAGCTCAGCTCAGCTTAGCTTAGCTCTGCCCATGCCCATCTGTATCACACAGGAGAGAGACATGGAGATGTGGTCCTATGCTGAGCTGATTATGCAGCTAACGCCACCCACCGCCTCTTAAGGAGCCGTATCCAGGCTACACAGCCACAGTTCAGCTTAGCTTAGCCTGGGCCACATCTGTACCACACAGGAGAGAGATGTGGAGATGCCCCATCCACTGCAGTCTAGCTGGTACAGCATGGCCTTGTGGTAGCCGTGGGTTCAGATTAATGGGTGGGCAGGAGCTGCTCTGCCTTAATTATCCCTTATTATGCATCTAACGCCATCCACTGCCTCTTAAGGAGCGTATCCAGGCTACACAGCCACAGCTCACAGCTCAGCTCAGCTTAGCTTAGCTAAGGGCCACACAGGAGATAGATGTGGAGGCGCCACCTCCACTGGAGTCTAGCTGGTAGAGCGTGGCCCTTGTGGTAGCCGTGGGTTCAGATTGATGGCTGGGCAGGAGGTGTACATGGGAAAAATGCTACTGACCAGACCACCCACCGCTAATACCGTCATACAAGGCCAAATGGCATTAACTACATATTTTGTCAAGTTTAGACTGAAAATTGACTGAATAACACCTCCTTTGTCTTGCATAAAAGCATCACCGCTTTTATGCACCTTACACATGTTGGACTGGGCAGTATGACAACTTTCAAAGGATTTCTCTCAGTTTTAATGTTCGCATAGTTACTGCACTTTGCCTTTGTAGGGCAGAATAATTCTTAAGACTTCTTAAGACTTATGTCCTTAGATGAATCAATGTAGGTTTGAACAACCAATATAGTTTTGGATAGGTTTGAATAAACTCTATTAGTTCTCCTTGGAGGACCTTCTTTAAACTGAAATAGTTCCTCCTTATGAAAGTGAATGTGATGAATGAGTATATGTGTGGGAATTTAGATCCAGATATAGAGTTTCCCTCTTAAGAAGAAAAGCTGTGGTAGAATTATACGTCTTAAGAGTGTAGGGTTTCATTGCGCACCTTAGCTGTGCAGTAAGTTGCTGTGGATTAAAGCATTTTGCTAAGTCTTTATGGAAATGTACTGCGGGCTGCTGTTGCTTAGCTACAGGAGAGAGGGTGCGGGGAGAGCGGCTGTGGGTTGCGAAACAGCTGAAGCCTCCACAACAGGTAACTGTGCCCCTGTTAGTAACGCCATCAGGCAGAGTGGAGCAAAGTGAAACCTTGGGGAGTCTGATTTAAAGCCATTCAGTAAATGGTCAACTATCTCTCTCTCTCTCTCTCTCACTCCATCTCTCTCTCTCTCTCTCTCTCTCTCTCTCTCTCTCTCTCTCTCTCTCTCTCACTCCATCTCTCTCTCTTTTTTCCTCTCTCTCTGTCTCTCTCTCTTTCTCTCTCTCCATCTCCATCTCTCTCTTTCTCTCTCTCTTTCTCTCTCACTCACCCACTTACTCTTTCTCTCTCTCTCTCTCTTTCTCTCTCTCTGTCTCTCTCTCTCTCTCTCTCTCTCTCTGTCTCTCTCTTGCTCGCTCTTTCTCTCTCTTTCTCTTTTTTCTCTCTCTCTCTCTATGTCTGTCTCTGTCTGTCACTCACTCACTCACTCACTGTCTCTCTTTCTCTCTCTCTCTCTCTCTCTCTCTCTCTCTCGTTCGCTCGCTCTTTCTCTCGCTCTTTCTCTTTTTTTCTCTCTCTCTATTTCTGTCTCTGTCTGTCTCACTCACTCACTCACTCACTCACTGTCTATCTTTCTCTCTCTCGCTCTCTCTCTCTGTCTCTCTTAGTAGGACTAATTAAAGCAAGCAAAGCCCCAAGGAGCTACAGTCTGCTCAAGGTCAGGATCTATTCACCAATAAAAAGGTTTGACTTTGAAAGGTAGCTTAGCCGGCTTTTGGCTCCTTTTATCCAAGACCAAGCGGGTTGGAGTCAGAGCCCTGTTGTCTGTATGTATTCCCGAAATTGAGCCTCAATTTAACAGGCAGTTGTGGCCAATTTAATGATGTAGTTCAGAGAGGCTCTTGGATGTCTTCACAAGTGGCACAGACAGGGCGGCCATTTTGATGGGCACAACATACGCTGACACAACAAGACGCTGTTTTGGGTTGAGTTGCAAAAGGATGGGCTTGGTTTATATGTAAATATTATCACCAACTTTCTCCAGATCATACATCACGTCACATGTCGGTACGCAAACAATTTACTCTTGTTTAACGTTAATATTTGCCGATGCGGGTCAGAGTACTGAGTGGCTAGTTCGGTTTCCAGTGTGCAGGTCAGTGTGGAGGTTAATTGGCCGGCTTGACTGTGGGGAGTGGCAGGATATGGCGCTGCGGTATCTGTGATGGCTGTCGGAACAGCAGCCTGACGGGGCCGAGTGTCACGTATCGGTTTGTGCTGCAACCCGAGAGCCTTTGGGTTACCTGAGGAAGACAAGACAGCTGGCTACTGTCCCCTAGTGCTATGGCAACACGGACACAAACACACATGAACACACACACGCACGCATGCATGCATGCACGCACACACACACACACACACGCTAACAAACACACACAGTGTACCTAAACACGTGAACACACACACACACACATACATACACATACATATATGATAACAAACAAAGTGTACCTAAACACACAAACACACATGAACACACGCACACACATATTAACAAACACACACTGTGTACCTAAACACACATGAACACACACACACACACACACACACACACACACACACACACACACTCATACATACATACACGTACATATGTGTTAAGAAACACACACAATGTACCTAAACACACAAACACACATGAATACACACACACACACACATGCATACATACACGTACATATGTGTTAAGAAACACACACAATGTACCTAAACACACAAACACACATGAACACACACACACACACATGCATACATACACGTACATATGTGTTAAGAAACACACACAATGTACCTAAACACACAAACACACATGAACACAATTCATCTCATTTCCTGTCTCTCCCGTGCCTCCACGTTATCCCTCACATCTGAAACAGACAGCCGTTATTTGGTTTGGATGTAGCCTACTTTGGGTGTGCTGTGTGCCACAGAGGAGGCCAGCAGATATAATCTCCCATGTTGACAGTTGGTGGAGTCTGTCTCTTTCATGTGAGAGAGAAAATGTCCCTGCACAGACGGATCGAGAGAGGGAGAGAGGACAGGTATGGAAGGCGTGTCAGAAAGAATGTCTGTTACCCAAGACGATGTAGGTCAGAGGACTCAAGGAAGTTATTGTTGCTTTGTTTTGGTTCATTTTTGTTTGTTTGTTTGTTTTTCTAGTAGCCCTGAGGCAGTATTAACCAGAATTTATCAATGTGTGACAAATATATTATATATATACTAAACACAATAAATGTGTTTGTGCATGTGTGTTTAATTATATGTCTGGGCTTCAGATAACACTCCCTTGCCCTTTGTCTTTGTGTGTGCGTGCATGTGTGTGTGTGTGTGCGCGTGTGTGTGTACGCGCGTGTGTGTCGTGTAATGCCTCAGAATTCAACAGTGGATGCTGAACTGGAAAATCATCGACTCAAGCAGCAACTGGAGCAAAGCAAGAAAGACCTTGAGCAGGCCAATAACCAGTAAGGAGACTGTGTGTGTGTGTGTGTGTGTGTGTGTGTGTGTGTGTGTGTGTGTGTGTGTGTGTGTGTGTGTAAACTCACTTGTTCTATCAGGTTTGTTTTAATCAGGTTCCTTGTTGGTTCTTCCTCATTTTGCTTTTGTTGCAGTTTTATTGGGTCATATGAAAAGTGTGCAATGCAAATGCAGAGCGATTGTGTGTGAGTGTGAGTGTGAGTGTGAGTGTGAGTGTGAGTGTGTGTGTGTGTGTGTGTGTGTGTGTGTGTGTGTGTGTGTGTGTGTGTGTGTGTTAAAAAAGTGCGATCGGCGGATGGGGGGGTGACCTTGTGGTCCTGCTGTGTGCAGATTGGCCGAGGTGAGGAGGGACAAGGAAGGGGCGGAGTCACGGCTGCAGCAGCAGGAGGATCAGCTGGCCCACCTGCAGGAGGAGCTGAGGGCCGTCTCAGAGAACACCCCACACGGAGATTCACTTCACACGGTACACACACACACACACACACACACACACACACACACACACACACACACACACCTGCAGGAGGAGCTGAGGGCCGTCTCAGGGAACACCCCACACGGAGATTCACTTCACACGGTACACACACACACACACACACACACACACACACACACACACACACACACACCTGCAGGAGGAGCTGAGGGCCGTCTCAGGGAACACCCTACACGGAGATTCACTTCACACGGTACACACACACACTGCACACATACACACTGCACACGGTACACACACCAAACACACATATACACACAACCCACACACACACACACCAAACACACACACACCACACACACACACAACCACATACTGCATACCTGCATTACATACACCACACCTGAATCACATAGACATACTCCACAAACACACACACACTCCATAGACTCTTGGAAGGACAATACATGTGCACACAGGTTTGGGGTACTACAAATCCCAGCAGTAGCTCAAAGGAGAAGTTCAGTGTGAATCAATTCAAAGCCCTGTTATTCAAGGTCACCAGGTTGTTGATGGGAAAAACAACAAGAAAATTTGATGCAACATAATTAATAATGAACTGGTAGCTAACACTAACTGAATGGGGCATAGAAACTAACTTTCAGTTTAATTTCCCTATGCCCCATTCAGTTAATGTTAGCTAGTTCACTATTTGCTCTATGTTGCATCAAAGTTTCTTGTTCTTTTGTCCTACCAACAGCACTCTCTGACCTCAAACAACAGGGTCTTTGGATTGATTCACACCGAACTTCTCCTCTGATAATTTTAGCATCTTGTCATATGTCATGGCTGTGCTTTGCACAGCTGCCCTGATGTGTGCACCCACCACTAGTTGGCGCTGTGCACTGCAGTTGTACCAATTGTGTGTGTGTCTGTGTGTTAAACAGAAGATGTCTTGTTGGTAAACCCATACAGTTCCACAGCAAGGTTGTGTTTGTGTCTGTTCCATACGTGGCTATCTAAAGTAAACAACCCACTCCATATCATCACCTTTTAAAGCTAAATCTGAATCAAACCTGTGACCCTTTGGTCACAAGTCCAACACCTTAACCACTATTGCATGACTGCCCCAATTTTAGCATCTTGTCACCTTTTGAAGCTGAATCTAAATCATACCCCTCCCCTCCCCCTCCACACACACACTCACACACACACACACCTGTAGGAGCTGGCGTCGACCCAAGCAGAGTTAGCAGAGGCTACGCTACAGCGGCAGCGCCTGGAGGAGTCGCTACGGCAACGCGAGCGCGAGCTGACCGCCCTGAAGGGGGCGCTGAAGGACGAGGTGGCGTCGCACGACCGCGAGATGGAGGACCTGAAGGAGCAGTACAGCCAGGACCTGGAGACACTACGGGAGAGCATGGAGCACGTGTCACAGGTATGTACACACACACACACACACACACACACACACACACACACACACACACATGCAGTACAGCCAGGACCTGGAGACACTACGGGAGAGCATGGAGCACGTGTCACAGGTATGTACACACACACACACACACACACACACACACACACACACACACACACACACAATGCAGTACAGCCAGGACCTGGAGACACTACGGGAGAGCATGGAGCACGTGTCACAGGTATGTACACACACACACACACACACACACACACACACACACACACACACACACATGCAGTACAGCCAGGACCTGGAGACACTACGGGAGAGCATGGAGCACGTGTCACAGGTATGCACACACACACACACACACACACACACACACACACACACACACACACACACATGCAGTACAGCCAGGACCTGGAGACACTACGGGAGAGCATGGAGCACGTGTCACAGGTATGTACACACACACACACACACACACACACACACACACACACACACACACACATGCAGTACAGCCAGGACCTGGAGACACTGCGGGAGAGAATGGAGCACGTCTCACAGGTATGGACACACACACACACACACACACACACACGTATGCACTGCGGGAGAGCATGGAGCACATCTCACAGGTATGTACACACACACATGTGCAGAGATACACACACACACACACACACACACACACACACACACACACACATACACATACACACACACACACACACACATATATATATGTACACTGTCAGACACGCACGTGTATACACTTACACACGTTTAGTACACACAAGTGTTCATTGATACACACACACATGTACGCACAAATGACCATGTCTCTTTCTCTTACAATTTTTCTGACCATCTCGTTGTCTACCTGTTTTTCCTTTTCCCCCTCTCCCTTTCTTCTGTCCTCTCTGTCGCCCTCTCTTACCCTACTCTCTCCTACCATCTCTCTCTATCTCTAACCCTCTCTATCCCTCTCTCTCTCCCTCAGTCCCAGCAGGAGATGGAGGAGGAGAGGGAGCGGGTGAACAGCTCCGTCATGGCTCTGGAAGAGGAGCTGGGGGGCAGCAGGGCCAAGGAGCAGCTCTGGAGAACCCAGCTGCACTCCACCACACAGGAGTGAGTACAGCGGGCTAACACGACATTACCACAACATTACCACAACATCACCACAACACTATCACAACATCACCACAGCTGCACTCCACCACACAGGAGTGAGTACAGCAGGCTAACACGACATTACCACAACATTAACACAACATCACCACAACACTATCACAACATCACCACAGCTGCACTCCACCACACAGGAGTGAGTACAACAGGCTAACACGACATTACCACAACATTACCACAACTCCATCACACAGGAGTGAGTACAACAGGCTAACACAACATTACCACAACATCACCACAACATCACCACAGCTGCACTCCACCACACAAGTGAGTGAGTATAAGAGGCTTACCATAGCATCACCACAACATAACCACATCACCACAGTATCACTACAGCAGCACCACAACATTACCTTATCACCATCACAATATTGCCACAACATTACCACAACATCACCAGAATACCACTAGCGTGGGCACGCCCATACTGCCTGCGACACTGCATAGAATTTTGCATTCAAGTCAGTCTGGCCAACCTGCATATTCTCTGCTGTTCTTTTGCCTGAGAAATTGGGCATTATTGAAAAACAAACGCTACGCATAAGTCATTGGAATCAGTGGTCTGATTGGTTGTAGCTCTGTCCAGTAGTGTACAAAGACATTTGATAGACTCCCGTTTATCCCGCCTCTGAGAACTTTCTGACTATAGGATCTTTGCCAGCCCAAGCTCCAGCTACAAGCTTGGTGTGACAGCCAGTATAGCATTAATGTGAAAACACAAACAACCCTTTATAGTACCTCAGTGCCTTAGGCTTACAACATTCCCCCTAAATGTGAAAGCAGTTTTCCTAGGGAAAAGTCATGTTTATGTAAGACTGAAATTCCAACAAGTCAGTGCCAGTTTGCCAGCGGCACGAGTTGTAACATTAGTTAATCAGTACAGTATTTTAACAGAATTTCTGGGAAAACCGGCAGCAGTAATGGTGTTCAGACAACACTGGGTCGGTGATGGCAAGATGGCAAAGAGTCACCGTCATTGCTTATGTTATCGACAGAACAGTTTCATTCACAGCCGTCAGGTTTATGGGTTTTAGTCAAGAAATACTTCCCTTGTGTAGTCACATTACCACTCCCCAAGCCGTATGATGATGTCATGGTGTAATGTCAGCACAGTCCTGAAGAGCCCCAGCAGGTTTATCGTAGTCTGACCTCCATACAATAGACCTACAGCCACGTCACAGATGTAGGCAGTATGTCCACAGAATCTCACCACAACTTACACACAGCCTCAATGTAGCACTGCTGCAACCACCTTACAGTATCTTTGATACAGTATCTCATGAACAAAACCCCACCACAACCCCTGTGTAACCTCAGTGGGATTGACCACCACAATTGTCTGTGACAAATGCAGTGCAAAAGGCCACTTCTCACTAAAGGCCAATTTGTTTGTTCAGGCATACATAAGACCTTTTTGTCACACATCCAAAAATATTTACACAGCACAGACGTTGCTGTGCACTTTTACGATGATGAGCATTTGGCTTGAAACGTCACTTGGGTGAGGAACATGAATAAAAGTTTAATAAGGGAGCTGAAATGTGTGGAGCTCTCCTTTATGTCTTGGACTTCTGAACGTTTTTTTGGTTCAGCGCCTATTTACATTACGGATGTGCGCGCCATCTTCAGCGCCTATTTACATTACGGATGTGCACGCCCTCTTCTTTTGTCCCATGATAACACTACCATCATGTGTGATGACCCAGATGTCTTACAGTGTAGTTTGTTTGCAAAACCTCTGTGACTTCTGTCCACAGTCACACCCTCAATGCAGTATCAAGCCCCAGGCAATTCCCTTAAGCGGATGTTAAACATTAAACCAGGCTGTTTGAGTTAACAGGGAGCTGGTATGCATTCACAAACCAAACCCCTGTGTAACTAACTCCATCGTCATGTGGAACACATGTGAATACTTCATTTATTTGTTTCATGTTAGCCAGTAACCAGTGAAGGCTTTTTAAATTGTAACTTTCAGGAGGCCTCAAATTTCTTTTGTTATCAAAAATGGGCCTCCAACTTATTGAAACACAAACAAAAGACATTTGAGGTACTCCTGAAAGTTACAATTTAAAAAGCCTTTATTCATTGCTGGCTACATGAAGCAATTCCTTCCTTTTTTGTCTTGTAACTGTATTTTTCTTACCATATGCCTCTTGGATAACTGTATTTCTGTGTCTTGTTGTAGCTTCTTCACCTCAGACCAACGCCTGCCTATACCTGGTCTTCCTTAACAGACTCTGTATTTTGTTTTTGTTTTTGTTTTTCTGTTGTCTTCCTTCCTGCATGCCACTGACTCTGTGACTGTGTCCATCTGTGGGTTTGTATTGGTCAGCAGGGGTCAGCGCAGAGCACCTAGAACGTGAGCCTCCATAGCAGACTGAGTCCCACTAACCCACCAATCCTGTCCTGACCATGCGGAAATAAAACTCACCAGAACTAACCCAATCAGCCAATCATCTAACACAATCAGATACAAGTCTATAGGACTGTGTAGTCTTTATAGTACAGTTGTGTGTAGTTGTATTTGTAATTGTTGTGATATTAGAAGTGTGTGTCCTTGTGTGTGTGTGTGTGAGAGAGAGAGAGAGAGAGAGAGAGAGAGAGAGAGAGAGAGATGAAAGAGACTGCCTATGTGTTTTGTCATGTATTTAATGCTTATCAGCACTTTGATCCTGGTGTGTGTGTGTGTGTGTGTGTGTGTGTGTGTGTGTGTGTGTGTGTGTGTGTGTGTGTGTGTGTGTGTGTGTGTGTGTGTGTGTGTGTGTGAAAGAGACAGGGGTAACACATTCATGTAAGCCTGTGTGTAATGTCTGTTTTCCTAACAGTACTTGACTGTAAGACTGTGTGACTCCATGATGATCGAGTCTGATTACCCACTGAGTTGACTTTATGATTTGTGTGTGTATGTGATTGACTTACTGTTTTACCTTAATCAGCGTGTACACCATAATTGCTATATGTGCATGCATCTTAACTGACCTGAGATCAGCGTGTCTGACAGTGAGATCTGTCCATTTTGTTTATTTTCTCCACAAACACAGACTGCATAAGACGCAGGCAGAGAAGAGGGATTTGGAGGACAAACTGAAAGAGATGTCTGGATCTGAGGAGAAAAGCTCTCTGCTGCAGGTAAAGCTTTTATGTCTTTATTTACCTCATACTTATTTCAGTTTTTCATTTATTTTATCGTTTGTGCATTTATATATTGTTCTTTGCTTTTAGTTTAGTTAAGCACATTGAATTGCCTTTGTGCATAAATATGCTCTGTACAAATAAACTTGCCTTGCCTTTCCTGATGCCCACACTGATTTGCTGACGTGAGAGACAGTTCGCAGTTCACTCCCGCTTCTATTTATGCACGCACGTCGGTGAAACTCAAAGAACTTTAGTCCTAATTTAGTCCTAATTTTTTTGCTGTCATGGCTACTGCACCAAAACGCAGGAGCTTGAGAGTTGCCGTGACGACCTGAAGCGAGTTCAAGCCGAGCTGGCCCAACAGAAGGCGGAGTTAGCGAGCAAGGGGGAGGAGCTTAGAGCTGCCAAGGCATTGAGTGAGGAGCGAGAGGAGAAGCTGAAAGCTGAGATTGACAGCTGGAAGGAGCAATCAGAGAAGAACCTGGCAGAGCTGGAAAAGGCACTGGAGAAGGCAAAGCAGGTGAAGATGGACTCGGGTCGATGCCGATTTGCAAAATACTGTGTGTTAAGTGGTTCTTAACGTACCAGTAATTATTAGTTTTAAAATAAGCTGGTATGCAGTTAGAATATCCAAAATATTGGATTATCCTTTTGATTTATGTACATGGAGCCACTGATGAAATTTAACCTATTTTTTTTTGTTCATCTTTCTTATTCATTCACTCCTTCATTCATTCATTCATTCATTCATTTGTTCCTTCGTTCGTTTGTGCATTCACCTGCTCACTCAGCCCATCCTCCGTTCTTCTCGTTCTCTTTCTCAGGCTGCCGTGGGCTCATCACATGACCAGGACACACACCTGGAGCTACAGGAAGCTAACGCACGCCTGCGGGAAAGACTGGCACGCATGGTAATGCACACACAAGCACACACTCACACTCACTCTCACACACACACACACACACACACGCACACACACATTCTTTCACATGAAGTAAAACGCGTGGTTGTATAAATGGTTTTGCATACATAACACACACACACACACACGCACGCACACACACATATAGTCAGTCACTCCAGGCAGTGGTTTTGGCAGAGGGTGGCTAGGATGATGGATTTCACACATGTGCACATGTGCTGAGAATAATATAGCCAAGTCTGCTGGTTCTAACCCCTCTCTTTACGTGACCAGTGAGCAGGGCTTGCAAAAGGAACACTATATGGTTGTCAGTTTGTCCTAGGGAGTACAAACATTATGTCCCGGAGCAAGGCACTTAAATCTGAGTTCTGCTGCTTAAGAGTTCTTCTCTCTCTCCATCTCTCTCTGTCTCTCCCTCCCTCTCTCTCCCTCTTTCCGCCCCCCTCCTCTCTCTCTCTCAAAAGAGGTGTTATAAAGTCAGTTTTCAGTCTAAAAACACTTTGACAACATGTGTAGTTACTGTCTTTTGGTGTTGTAGGGCAGTGTTATATCCTGTATTGTGTAATAGCAGTAACGTGAGGTAATATCCCCCTCTCTCCCTATCACACACATCTCCAGTTTCCACACCCCTTAGACACATAGATTGGTATGATTGTATGATTATTCCATAATAACAATAATAACTGTGATGTAATATCCTCTCTCTCTTCGCTAGTCGCGTCTCCAGTCGAGCGTGGCGGGCACCTCGGAGGTGGAGCAGGCGCTGGAGGAGGAGAACAGGGCCCTGCGGAGCCAGCTGGAGGAGGCCAGGAGAGGAGCCTCTCGGCTGGGGCAGGAGCGCGAGGAGCTGGCCCGGCGCCTGGAGGAGCGGGAGAAGGAGAGGGAGGCGCTGCGCAGAGGCAAGAGCGACCTGGAGGAGCAGAAAAGGCTGCTGGACCGCTCCCTGGAGAAGATCAACAAAGAGGTGTGTGTGTGTCTGTGCGTTTGTGTGAGTGTGAGTGAGTGCGTGTGCGTGTGCGTTTATTTTTGTGTATGTGTGTGTGTGTAT
>CM050201.1:26832592-26850092 GCA_027475355.1 Coilia nasus
ACACACACACACACACACAGACACACACACACACACACACACACACACACACACACACACACACACACACACACACACACACGCATAAATACAGCATATTCGGGTAATGATTTATAAGGAACACTGTAAACACTCCTGTGCTGTTTTCCTTCTTGTCTGTCATTACTACCCCTCCATCCCTTTCTTCCTCTGTCTCTTCCCCTCTTTCTCTTATTTTCACTCTCTCACTCTGTTTTTCCCCTCCATCTCTCTCTCCCTGTCTTCTTCTCTCTCTCCCTTCTTCTTCAGCTGGATCAGCTGCGCTCAGACCTGATGCAGGAGCGCTCAGCACGCCACGATCTGGAGATGGACAAGACCGCTCTGGAGAGACAGGTACCCCTTTTCTACTCTTTTATACACACACACACTCACCCACACACACACACACACCCACACACACACACACTCAGCACGCCACGATCTGGAGATGGACAAGAGCGTTCTGGACAGGTGACACTTGCACACCCCACACTCTCCTACTCTTTTACACACACACACACACACACACACACCTAGTCATGTAGACGCATAAACACATACACACACACACACACTTTCATTGCCCTTGAGTGACAGGTGCCGCTTGCCCCCCTAACACACACACACACACACACACACACAGTTTCATACATACTTTCCCTCCCACTCTCTGCATCTCATCACATCTGAGTGGCGCAGTGTCACATGTAATCACTCCTGCATTTGGTGCCACTGGCTGAGTGCTCTACATCTGATTGCATGAGCCTTAGATGACCACACACACTCGCCATCTCTCACACACACACTCGCCATCTCTCACACACACACTCGCCATCTCTCACACACACACTCGCCATCTCTCACACACACACTCGCCATCTCTCACACACACACTCCCCATCTCTGACACACACACTCGCCATCTCTCACACACACACTCGCCATCTCTGACACACACTCGCCATCTCTCACACACACACTCGCCATCTCTCACACACACACTCGCCATCTCTCACACACACACTCCCCATCTCTGACACACACACTCGCCATCTCTCACACACTCAGACCACTGCCCTCTCTGATTACAGGACTAACTGACACTTGCAGCTGTTTTTCTGAGGCCCCCAGAGCATTGAATATCAGAGTGGAGATTAGCAGTGAATATCAGAGTGGAGATGTGTTGGGAATGGCTCAGTAATGGTGTCTGGGTGTCCTTCCCTTATGTGGTGTCTAAGTGGCATATTTATCTCCTGTCCTCTGTGGCTGTGCTGATTGGTATTACATCTTGCTGCCCCTGTAATCACTTCCCCCTCTTCTGCTCTCTCTCTCTCTCTCCCTCTCCCTCCCTCTCTCCACCTCTCTCTCTCTCTCTCTCTCTCTCTCTCTCTCTCTCTCCATCTCTCTCTCTCTCTCTCTCTCTCTCTCTCCATCTCTCTCTCTCCCTCTCCCTCCCTCTCTCCATCTCTCTCTCTCTCTCCATCTCTCTCTCTCTCTCTCTCTCCCTCTCCCTCCCTCCCTCTCTCCATCTCTCTCTCTCTCTCCATCTCTCTCTCTCTCTCTCTCTCCCTCTCCCTCCCTCTCTCCATCTCTCTCTCTCTCTCTCTCCCTCCCTCTCTCCATCTCTCTCTCTCTCTCTCTCTCTCTCACTTTTCATTGCCCTTTCTGTCATTCTGTCACACTCTCTTGTCTGCCATCTGTCTCCCCCTCCTCTCTCTCTCTTTCTCTCTCCCTCTCTCACACTCTCTCTCTCTCACTCTCTTTCTCCTGCCTCCTCTTATCTCTCTTTCTCTTTGTTCAGTCATTAAACAGAGCATTTTATTCAGTTGAGCTTTTTAATTGGCATAACAAAAATACATGTTGTGTTTCCAGATTATTTTAATGTACAGGTAGTTAGTTGTAGCCTGGGCTCGTCCACCGTCTGCAAGCTTGGTGCGACAGCCAGGCTCAGGCCTGATTCACACCGACTTGAGCGTGTACAGCACGTAACCGTGTACAATATGTTTGTATAGTGACACAATATGCTCAGATCACGTGTGCGGTGTGAATAGTCTAATTTGTTAACATGCATTCTAAACGAATACGGACAGAAAAATGGCACTTGCTGTTTACGCAGAGTGTTTGGTGTGAATGAGCCCCAAGTTAGAGGTGTGTAAAGTAAAAAAATCAAAGGTGGGACATAATGAATATGTGTGTACCTGGTTCCCAGGTGAAGGAGTTATAGACACACGTGGCAGACGTAATGAATATGTGTGTACCTGGTTCTCATGTAAAGGAGTTATAGACACGTATGGTGGACGTAATGAATATGTGTGTACCTGGTTCTCAGGTGAAGGAGTTATAGACGAGCGTGGCAGACATGATGAATATGTGTGTACCTGGTTCTCAGGTGAAGGAGCTGAAGACGCGTGTGGCTGACATAATGGATATGTGTGTACCTGGTTCTCAGGTGAAGGAGTTATAGATGCGCGTGGCAGACATGATGAATATGTGTGTATGTGTGTACCTGATTCCCAGGTGAAGGAGCTGAAGACGCGTGTGGCAGACATGGAGGGCCAGAGCCGGCCCTCAGCCGGGGTCACCATACTGGAGGCCAAGGCACAGGAGCTGGAGGAACGCCTGCGCAGTGAGGAGAGGTGTGTACATGTGTAGACATACTGTACACACACACACACACACACACACACACACCTGCGCAGTGAGGAGAGGTGTGTACATGTGTAGACATACTGTACACACACACACACACACACACACCTGCGCAGTGAGGAGAGGTGTGTGTACATGCGAAGACATACACACACACACACCACACACACACACACACCTGCGCAGTGAGGAGAGGTGTGTGTACATGCGAAGACATATACACACACACACATACACATGCCTGTGCAGTGAGAAGACGTGTGTGTACAAAATAATAAATAATAATACATTATAGTAATACAAAACACCCCTTTGACAATACCCAAGGACACTGCTCAGTTAAAATCCAAAAACACTCATAGTACAAGGTAATTTAGTCATAAGAGGTGCATGGACTTGCCATTAATGACATTATTGTGCTAAGTGTGTTGCATAGGAGTGTATCTGATTGTGTGTGTGTGTGTGTGTGTGTGTGTGTGTGTGTGTGTGTGTGTGGTATCAGAGAGAAGGCCAACATCCAGGCGTCGCTGAGGAGGATGGAGAGGAAACTGAAGGAGGTGAACGCCACTCTGGACCAGGAGAGGCACCAGCACGCAGAGCAGAGAGACCAGGTGACACACACACATACACACACACACACACACACACACACACACACACACATACACACACACACACACACACACCATATGCCACTCTGGACCAGGAGAGACACCAGCACGCTGAGCAGAGAGACCAGGTCACACACACACATACACACACACACACACACACACACACACACACACACACACACACACACACCATATGCCACTCTGGACCAGGAGAGACACCAGCACGCTGAGCAGAGAGACCAGGTCACACACACACATACACACACACACACACACACACACACACACACACACACACACACAGTATTCTACTGTCTGTCAGGAGAGACACCAGCACGCCAAACAGGGAGACCAGGTGAGGATCCCACACACACACACACACACACACACAAACAAACACACACACAGTATTCTACTGTCTATCAGGAGAAACAGTAGCCCCCTTCACAAACATCACAGACAAGCGTGCTGTATAGACACTGTGTACTCTGTATCAGCAAAACACTTGCAAGCTGGACACACACACACACGCGCGCTCTTGCTGTGTGTGCAAGCTTTGAAGTGGCAGGTGCTGGCGGTACAATGCCGAGAGGGGAATGTGTCTATTATGCACATTGCAGATATCAGTATATTAACTGTGTGTGTGTATATTACCTGTGTGTGTGTGTGTGTGTGTGTGTGTGTGTGTGTGTGTGTGTGTGTGTGTGTGTGTGTGTTATCTGTGTGTGTGTGTATATTACCTGTGTGTGTGTGTGTGTGTGTGTTTGTATTATCTGTGTGTTTGTATTACCTGTGTGTGTGTATTATCTGTGTGTGTGTGTGTGTGTGTGTGTGTGTGTGTGTATTACCTGTGTGTGTGTGTGAGTATTATCTGTGTGTGTGTAGCCTGTACTCTGAGGCTTTGAAGATGTAACTGGGAGAGGTGAGGTCGGGAAAAGGTGATTTACAGAAGCAGCACTTGATGTGTGTTCTCTCTTTGTTTTGTATATGTACATATGTTGTATTTATGTGTTTGTGTGTGTATGTGTGTACCCGTGTTTGTGTGTTTATATATGTGTGTTCATATGTGCCTGTGTGTGTGTGGTTATTTTCATATGTGTGTATGTGCTCACGCGTGTCCGTTAAAGTCTGTGTGTGAGTCTGTTGATGTCTGTGTGTGTGTGTGTGTTAATGTCTGTGTGAATGTGTCTGTTAATATGTATGTCTGTTAATGTGTGTGTGTGTGTGTGTGTGTAGCTGGTGCTGCGGGTGAAGGCTCTGAAGCGTCAGATGGACGAGAGCGAGGGGGAGGTGGAGCGTCTGGAGGGTGTGCGGCGTAAGGCCCTGAAGGAGCTGGAGGAACTAACGTGTGTGTGTGTGTGTGTGTGTGTAGCTGGTGCTGCGGGTGAAGGCTCTGAAGCGTCAGATGGACGAGAGCAAGGGGGAAGGTGGAGCGTCTGGAGGGTGTGCGGCGTAAGGCCCTGAGGGAGCTGGAGGAACTAACGTGTGTGTGTGTGTGTGTGTGTGTGTGTGTGTGTGTGTGTGTGTGTGTAGCTGGTGCTGCGGGTGAAGGCTCTGAAGCGTCAGATGGACGAGAGCGAGGGGGAGGTGGAGCGTCTGGAGGGTGTGCGGCGTAAGGCCCTGAGGGAGCTGGAGGAACTAACGTGTGTGTGTGTGTGTGTGTGTGTGTGTGTGTGTGTGTGTGTAGCTGGTGCTGCGGGTGAAGGCTCTGAAGCGTCAGATGGACGAGAGCGAGGGGGAGGTGGAGCGTCTGGAGGGTGTGCGGCGTAAGGCCCTGAGGGAGCTGGAGGAACTAACGTGTGTGTGTGTGTGTGTGTGTGTGTGTGTGTGTGTGTGTGTGTGTGTGTGTGTGTGTGTGTGTGTGTGTGTGTGTGTAGCTGGTGCTGCGGGTGAAGGCTCTGAAGCGTCAGATGGACGAGAGCGAGGGGGAGGTGGAGCGTCTGGAGGGTGTGCGGCGTAAGGCCCTGAGGGAGCTGGAGGAGCAGCAGGAAGTGCAGGAGGCGCTGCAGGCCAAAGTCTCCGCCCTGGAGGGGGAGCTCAAGTATGTAGCCAGCCTCAGAAATGCATAGACATGTAAGCACACACACACCCATACATGCATGCATGCAAACACACTATACACACACACACACACAC
Source organism: Coilia nasus (assembly GCA_027475355.1). Taxonomy (NCBI): domain Eukaryota; kingdom Metazoa; phylum Chordata; class Actinopteri; order Clupeiformes; family Engraulidae; genus Coilia; species Coilia nasus. The sequence goes on from CM050201.1 coordinate 26,838,010, forward strand.
TGCAGGCCAAAGTCTCCGCCCTGGAGGGGGAGCTCAAGTATGTAGCCAGCCTCAGAAATGCATAGACATGTAAGCACACACACACACCCATACATGCATGCATGCAAACACACTATACACAGACACACACACACACTGCAGGCCAAAGTCTCCACCCAGGAGGGAGAACTCAAGTATGTAGCCAGCCTCAGAAATGCATAGACATGTAAGCACACACACACACCCATACATGCATGCATGCAAACACACTATACACAGACATACACACATACACACACACACACACACACACTGCAGGCCAAAGTCTCCGCCCTGGAGGGAGAGCTCAAGTATGTAGCCAGCCTCAGAAATGCATAGACATGTAAGCACACACACACACCCATACATGCATGCATGCAAACACACTATACACAGACATACACACATACACACACACACACACACACTGCAGGCCAAAGTCTCCGCCCTGGAGGGAGAGCTCAAGTATGTAGCCAGCCTCAGAAATGCATAGACATGTAAGCACACACACACACCCATACATGCATGCATGCAAACACACTATACACAGACATACACACATACACACACACACACACACACACACACTGCAGGCCAAAGTCTCCGCCCTGGAGGGAGAGCTCAAGTATGTAGCCAGCCTCAGAAATGCATAGACATGTAAGCACACACACACACCCATACATACATGCATGTATGCATGCAAACACACTGGGCATGCTGCTCACATACTATATACAAGACAGACACACACACACTTAGAGACACACACACGTAGGCTACACACACACGCACACACACACGCACCACCATTACAAATATGCATACACTCACCACCATATTCAACTGCACACATGCGCAGCTGTTAATTCTATACACATAACTCCTATTTGAAAACATAACTTTCCTACCTAACATTTAATTACCTGCACCTAAAATGCATTGACACACCTGTTGCCTCCCTCTTACTGCATACAGTTGCAAGTAAATGTGAATAATTCTTTAAAGAGGAATATAATAGGAAACCTAAAAGCCTAGCTGCCAGCAATAAAAAGGATGCCATTAGTATGATGACACATAAACAGTCTGTCCTAACAACAGTGATTGAGTAACACCTCCAAGTCCTTCAATTTATTTAAACTGCAGAATGTGACCAGCAGGTGGTGCTACTGAGCCACTGGCAGCAGCATGGCTCAGCCAGTGCCTGCAAACTGCCACTCCCCATGTTAACACTTTGGTCTATGCTGGAGGCCATCGGATGTGCATGGAAGCAGGACTGTACAAGCTTACCTTACCCCTTACCCCACCCTTTCACACATAAAAAATACTGTGGCTTACTGAGGCTGTCAGGTCAAATTTAAATGCCACTGTGTTGGAGCTTGTTCAAAGCAATCAGAGGGCAGAGGTATGCTTGCCCCTAGTAATCAAGTGCATGTTGAAACTGAGGAAAAGGAGATGGATCCCTGTCGTTTTATTCTGCCCTACAAAGGCAAAATGCAGTAACTATGTAAACATTGAGAAAAATGCATTTAAACATATTGTAGGCATAATAGTGGTTATCTTTTATGTACTTTCTTACATACATACACACACATGCATGAATATGTAGACACAAATTCTGCCCTACAATGGCAACGTGCAGTACCTACGTGAACACTGAAACTGAGAAAACTGCCTTTAAAGTTGTCACACTGTCCAGTTAAACATGTTGTAGGTATAACAGGGGTCATGCTTTTATGTACTTTCTTATTAGGAAGAAGCAAGAGATTCAGTCACAAGACAAAAGTGGTGTTATAAATTTCCTGTCTAAACTAATTTTGACAAAATGTGTAGTTACTGCCTTTTGACTTTGTAGGGCAGTATTGTCAGAAGTAATACACATTTCCCACTCCCTCATTCTGATGTTTTTTCTTTCCTTTTTTTTTCTTTTTGTGTCTTTCTTGCGCTCTCTCCCGTGTCCACTTCAGGAGGAAAGTGCAGCAGTCCCGGTCACGGCCATCTTTGGGGACCGCCACCTTCAGCTCGGACGAGGAGGACGGTTACTACGACAACAACATCCTTCTCACAGAGTCACAGAACAGCAGCTGCTAGAGGGCAACAGCACGGTCTGACACCAGCATCTCCTGCAGGGCTTTGGGTGAACAGGCTTTGTGTACAAAAGAGGCTTTTAGACAAAAACTGACAGATGTACTCCAGACAAACGACAGAAGGGGGGGAATAATAATGGACGAAAGGAAGAGAGAAACAACGTAAACACGTAGAGTTCAAAGGTTTTGGGGCAGAATGAAAAGGATGGAAGAAGGACCCGAAAGTGAAGATCTTCTAAGTGCCCTTCATCTCTCTGACATTAACACAGCCGCACAGCTTGAGTGACCTCTGACCTCTATCTATTAGACTTTTTTTTCCCCTCCCCATGATGCTCTTTGCCTGGGCAAAGCAACATTACTGTGACAGTTCAACCTTTACACTCTTTGACTGGACAGAGCAATGTTACTGGGGCTGTTCAACCTTTACACTCTTTGACTGGACAGAGCAATGTTACTGGGGCTGTTCAACCTTTACACTCTTTGACTGGACAGAGCAATGTTACTGGGGCTGTTCAACCTTTACACTCTTTGACTGGACAGAGCAATGTTACTGGGGCTGTTCAACCTTTACACTCTTTGACTGGACAAAGCAGCATTGCTATGACAGTTAGTGGTTCACAAGGTTAAGAAGACGTTAGGACAAACCTCATGTCATCTACACTGTTTCTAAGTTACATTTGCATTTACATCTGCAAGGGGCTACTGACCTTTTTATCTCTTTACTCTCTATATTTATGTAGAGAATCCAGAGCACAGAATGGGTCATAGTATATGTTTCATCACAGTTCTAGTAATGTTATGACTATAATGCATTACCTCCCCCTTAGCTTTAAACATGTGGACATGTAGCCATCGATGTTAATGGCTAATACTAATAGAACTAATAGAAAGAAATACGCTGGCTTGTTGCACTACAGCCAGATACACTGGCACTACTTTGTCATAATTTTTTACATTTTGTTACATAAGCTGATTTTCCTCTACACTCAATAACTAGTTTCATATTTCAATGCCCTCAAGCAAACATTCCGATTCAGCTACTGCCAACACACAAAAACAACACCAACAGAACATTTGAAAACACCTTTCTGAGTTCTGAGGAAAACGGTGTTTGACAGGTTTCTCACCTGCGTCAGAGGCAGCAATGCCTGTGTTGCACAGAGCTGAGAGTGTGAATTGTGATGGGGCTAGAGTCTTATTTGCCCTTCTGATGTGACTCATTGCTTTGGGCAGTGACCGGTTAATTCAGTGATGGCTGACCACTAGACATTGCTTTACACTTTTACAGACATATGGACTAATTAATAGTGAGAAATTAAAAGTGGGTGGTTCACCCATTAACTTTTTCACTTACTCTTTGATATATGTAGCACAACATTTGTACTGGAAATACTTAAACTAAGAAGCAGGTGTATCTATTTAACATATCTAATGATTTAATCCATGTAGTGAAATATGTATGACTATTCCACATGGAACACAGAAAAGCAGCATGATATTCAAATACTAAAATACTTGGAAATACTTAAACAACATCAAGAAAAAATGGGTATACTTATTTAACAAATTAAAATAACCTTACTACATTTACAATGTTATGGATATTTACCATATAGCGCATTGTGTTTATATTGACATGGCATATGAACAGTATATGAACAGACTGTATAACTAGGACAAGCTGTGACTTATACAGACAAGGAAGACTGATAAATTAGGGTTAGACCACTAACTATAGGCCACCATCAGGATACTCAGCTGTTGAGTTGAGCTGTGAGATTAGCAAGAACACTGCTTGCTGTCTTCAACCACAGACAGAGTAGCTTCCTTTTAGTCTTGGGAGACGGGCCTCCCAAACTCAGCGTTTGAAGGTCACGTCCCCAAGAATGGTAATAACATGTTCTTAAGACATGTTCTTTATGAGGAGAAATACCCAGAAATCTCTCCACACCTTGGCCCAGAGATGGTTACTATGGCTCTGTTCCAAACGGAAGGCAGCTGCCTCGATGACTCCCTCCCTTAATAGGCAACTACTGTACTTAGGCAGCAGATTTAGCCGTTTGGAACAGGCTCTATGTGTGGTTTCCATTTGATCAGACTGCCTGATGATCATACAGGAAGGGATTGATTGTGTGGAAGGAGTTAAAGGCCAGGGGTAGGGTACAGTACAGGAGCTGTGTGTAATATGATGCACAGCCCCTGGAGGAAACCCTGTGTGCCACAATTACAGACCCCACCCCCCCCCCTGAGTAGGACACTGAAAGCCTGAATGAGGCTGGATTGCAGGAAGCACTCTGTCTCATTCCCAGAGAGGAATGCTGTGTGACGCACAGTGTTGGTACACGAGCAGTAATGCTTTAATGGTGCCCATGCATCAGTGGGCTATCTTAAGGGTCTTAAGCCAGTACCTGAAGTGATCCTTATCCCTTTCTTATCTTGAGTTTCTTTATCTTTAGGTTACTGTACATAACCGGTCTGGCAGATGACTCTGAAGGAGTATATGTATTTTTCTCAGCCCAAAGTGTGTGAATATGTGTGGGTTTGTGTGTATGTGTGTGTGTGTATGGTGTGTATGTGTGTGAGCGTATTTGTATACTCACTGCTGTAAAGTTCTTTTTCTATGTGATTTACCAGAATACACAGAATGTTTCAGCTCCTCTGTACCCAATCAGCCATGATGTCAACATTAACTGTGCTGGTAAAAAGAGTTTATTACATTCTATGAGCAAGAGGTCATTCAGAGGGCACAAAAAATGACCAGGTAAAAGAAAACAAAACAAGCTGACTATGTGAAGTGTTCAGTCCTCTTCCTCTTTCCCTGGGCTTTTAAAGGTTCAGGCCAGACTGTACTGGGGAATCTGATTCTTAAGAATGTCGTTTCACCAAAGCCACCGGCTCCAATTACTCTAATGTCTTAAATGATGTGAAACTCTTTCTTACTTATTAGTGAGTTGTACTGTGAATTCATTCTGTTTTTGTTCTGAGATTGTTACTTTTGGAGAAAAGAAAATGTGTAAATCTATTTGCAGCAGTTAAGCTCCATTTTGATATCTCAAAAAGAATAAAATTTTACACCAGTTACCTTTTCTAGTGTTGTCTTTGTGTTATTAAATTGCGACATTGCGAGTTTCATGATTACTCATGTTTGGCATAATAGACGTGTTAATCTCTGCACTTGGCAGGACACTGAATTGCCTAAAGTGATACCGAATCAATTTTCAACAACACTAATCTCCTTATTGAAAAAGGGGGAACTTCTCTCTCATTATACGAAAGCTTCACCTGGCAGATTATCAATACCTGCAAGGGGAGTGTGGAGAAACAAAGCAAGCTTTTGCCAGCCAGAGTGTTTCGTGACAAGGAGTATGCTTTCAGGCACTCCATGTTCCCTCAACCACATCTGAACTATCATTGTGGTGGGTGGGGGTGGGGTGTTACAGTGTTTCTCTGAAATGTGTTTATGCAAATAATGCAAATATGGTTTCACACGTAGTGTTGCCACCGGTTTTACCTGATTGTTCCGGCTTTTAATGGTCTGTCCCGGGGGAAAAAAATATTCTCCCGGGACACTGACACCCGGGTCGCTGCTTATAAGCAAAAAGGTTGATTGGGTTGCCGAAATGTCCCATTTTTTTTGTCAGACATAGGTGGCAACCCTATTCACACAATTCCCTCCTTTTTTTTCCCCTCATGCTTCCGACGTCAGTGCTAAAGAACAACCCAAACTGAATGCTTCCAAGACATGCAAATACCCAACCAGTCCGACCAGCTCTCCTCCATTGTCCTGCCCACAAACAGACGTTGGTGGCTGCTGAGGTAGGCACTGTGCTGCTAACCAGGCCTGCTGACAGTCTTGGCTGGGCCCAGGACAAGATAATCTGATGGGGGGGCCCCCCTTTCCATAGTCCATAATGTAAGGAGGGACCAGTTCTGGGCCCCCCCTTTCCCTGGGCCCGGGGCCAGAGACCCATTTGCCCCCCGTTTGCCCCCCCCCCCATCAGCAGGCCTGCTGCTAACTCCTCGCTCATGCCAGCCATGTCAGGTCAGGCAGCTGCCTTGGCACCGGATGGGCGGGGTGGGTGAAGGTCGACGACGACGACGCCAGTGACAGGCATCCCACTGGGACAGGAAGTGACCTCGTTAAAACGATCCTGTCTAATCATTGCCCCATTAGCTGCTAATTAGGGCTAGCCTTTCCTGCTGAGAGATGACCTAATGCGGCTCCAATCCCAGCTGCAGCTTGGAACAAGCAGCTAGCCTCAGGAGATGAGATGGAGGTGATAAAGGTGCTTAAGGTGACGTTGCATCACTGACATTGTTAAATCTGAATTATGAGCTATGAGTCTCTCTCTCTGTCTCTCTCTCTCACTCTCTCTCTTTTTCTCTCTCTATCTCACTCTCTCTCTTTTTCTCTCTATCTTTTTCTCTGGCTCTCTCTCTGTGTTTGTAGGTCTAATACTTACTATAAATATGATTGGAGATTGGGGTGCTTATGACTTACGATATTAGTCACAAGACTCCATCTTAGGACACAACGTGAAATCTTTTGCCCATAGTAATATATAGTTATAGTAATATAGTTATAAATATAAATGTAATTTTGCTTATAGTTATACTTATTAGCATTACTGAAACTCCATGGTGATCTGAAGAATGCAACTGATCCCACAGCAACCAAATACCAGTCTTCATCATAAGGCTCTCTCCAGTTTCCATTGCATGACTTGGGTCGGTCCTGAGGCAATACACTGTATGAGGCATGAGGTCATACGACATGAACTCATCCAGCTAAAAATAGTACATCAACCCTGAGTCCCTGACACACTCATTTAATATAACTTCTGGTCAGTCTGGTCGGCCAATTTAACGATTATCCTCTACTCCATAAAGTCCAGTTATCAGTCCTATACCTTAAAATGAGCACACTTACTGGAAAAGATTTTCTTCATTGCTTTACTGGAGTCTGTACACTGCTGAACACATAAATACATCTATGCCAAAGCTTCCCACATTACCTAATCCAGATGCAGTTCAGGGTGTAGGATAATTTATGCTCAGTGTTTGAAACAGATACGGATGGAGCCCTTGGTCTATTTCCTGTGTTAATTTCATATGTATCCCTGCATGTTTTTTAAAAGTTAATGTGTATAGTTAAAAGAAACAAAACATAACACCACAGTAAAATCCTATGCTCTCTACAAGTAAATATGATGGTGTTGTTTGAGTCAATGAGTTGTAACAGGAGAAACACATTGATACTTTTGGTACTACATACAGGAAACAAAAACTAGGCTCAACAAAGGAGGTATCCATCTTGTTCATATTTTCTCCAAGTATTGGCAAAGTGTGTGTGCGTGTTCACTCTGCGTGATTACAGGGCTGGCAGCACCAGTTGTCCTTGATCCCCGTCTGTCATCAGCGTAATTGCTACTGGCAACATCAGCCGGTTGTTACCCCTCCGGCTGCCCTTTCGGCCTCAGCTTTGCCCCTTCTCCCTTTCTCCCCTCGCCACCCCTCCCGGATAATCACCCTGTAAAAGCCCCGTCAATCTCGGACCTAAAGCCCCGTCAGTGTCAGACCTGAGGGGGGTTCAAAAAAGAGCCGAGAGGAATTGCAGCAATGCACCGTGGGGGAGTCTGGTCCGAGAGTTTTGGGTGGGTGAGCTCATGTGCTCTGGCAGAAGCGTAAATAATGGTTAACAAGGCTACCTTGCCCTACAAAGACAAAGTGCATGCGGACACTGAAACTGAGAAAAATGCTTTTAACGCAACACTAAGTAGTTTTTTTTTTCAATTAGTTTCACCTTCCATGGGCTATAACCACACTAAGTAAGTTTGGTGGAGCGGACTGTCTCTCTGTAGTTCTCTATGAGAGACAATTCCGCTTCCAACCCGTAGGGCCACCAAAGACGAAAACTACTTAGTATTGCTTTAAAGTCTTCATACTGGCAAGTCAAACATGTTGTAGGTATAATAGTGATGACTCCTTTATGTACTTTCCTAATAGGAAGAAGCAACAGATTTAGTGACAAGACAAAGGAGGTGTTATAAAGTCAATTTCCAGTTGAAACCCAGTTTTGACAAAATATGTAGTTGCAGCCTTTTGGCTTTGTAGGGCAGAAGTAACCAAGCCTGGCCTTGTGGTCTGTAATGTCACGTCAAAATATTGCCTGCGAGGGTGTGTTTTCCACAAACAGCACGGAGGACACAAAAAATAGTAATTATCGTGTATGAACTCGGGCTGTCAGAACCAACTCCAGTCTTGTAGTGTCTGCATGTGGAAAATTACTGCTCCATAACCAGTCTTTATGTGACTGAGTGTTCATTACAGTGTCGTTCTATGATATGACTTTATCCGCTGTTGGTTAAAGTGGGCAAGCCAATGAATTACTTATATATTTTCTCTTACATATTGTCTCAGGACCCACATCATGGAATCAGTGGAAACTGGAGAGAGCCTGCATGTCTGCATGTAGAAAATGACTGGTCCATAACCAACCCTTACTTTGGACAATGGCATGGCTCAGCACGCCACAGGGATAGAGATGACGTAAAGAAACACTGTGTCGTTTTTTCAACCTTAAAATAATGGTTACAAAATTGTTTCAGTGGTTCATTACCTTGTAACTGGGTGAAAGGCACTTCTGAATTAACTTTGCCGCCCTCCATGGGCTACAACTGCATTAAGTCAGTTTGGAGAGTGAGCTGTCTCTCTGTAGTTTGATTGAGAGACAATTCCATTCCAACCTGTAGGGTGACCAAAGAGGAAAACTACTCATTGTTGCTTTAAATTTGACTTAAATAAGTTGTGAGAGCATACTACAGCTATCCAGGTCATCCAGGCCAAGTAAGCTGACAGTACCCGCATTTGATGGCAGATCCTCTGTGACTAACTACACAGAAATTAACAAGTTATGGCAGCTTTTCAATGCCTGGATTAATTTGGGAACAATTTCACAATAAAAAATAAAGAGCCTTTCATCTGAAGGGTTTGATTTTGAATATTTTCCTGCAGGAACACTTTTAATCTGCCATCTCTTACACAAATGTGTAATCTAGACTTGGGGTGGTATTTTGACTTCCCTATTACTCACATATAAGCTGACAGAAGGGCTTGGAAAAGGTTTATGCTATTGAAACCAGATATGACTTCATCCGTTGTTGGTTAAAGTAGGCAAGCCAATAAATCAGGGCTTTATTTGACTTGGATCACCATGACTTCATAAGATGCATTATTACCTTTCTCACTCTCAACTCTGAAAAACAGGTTTCCAAGATTAGTCGGAATGAATAAGCCCAGTGTCTACATATCTCCGGAACTGAATTTGTGTACCATTCAAAATATACATTATGTGTCAAAACTTTGAAAAGGCTTTATTCCCCCACATAATTCAATAGCTTGTCGTTTCATGGAACTGTCATGAAAAACAAAGTATGACCGCAAGCTTTTGTATGGAACCAACCAGTTGTTTCAAACCTAGGAGGAAACCTAATACTGAACTCAGGGCATATGAGCGTTTTGTTGTTTTGCCTGCCTTTACATATTGTGTTCATTCCTTTGTCAGACATTTCAGAGGAACCTGTTAATGATACTTCTTGATCCTTCTCAAAGGCAGCTACCTGCAGCTCAGCATGAGGTCAGAAATAAGGGGAACATTCTGTGACTTGTGTTATATTGACTCTGTCTTATTGTCTAAATGCCTTAGCCAGTGGCATTTGGCATGGCACATTAATGCTAGTAAATGTCAAATGTGAGAGCTGTAGCCTTTGGAAAAAGCCAGAAAACACTGAGGTCAACAGTTGGATGCGCCAGGTATTGTATCTGCCAAGCCTCTGCAACCATTTGTGATGGCAAATCACCAAATTATGCATCAAGCAGAACATTTCTGGACACGAACAAGTCCTCTGAATGAACTCGCACACCTGTGACAAAGAAGGGAAGTGCCAGTAGTTGAAAGGATGTTTGTTCCTGCTGGGTCATTAACACTGTTATTATATAAAATGACATTATGTTAATATCATCAGTATTATATTTGTTCTGATTCTGTTTAAAGTCCATGAACACCATGAACACTAAATCAAGATCATTATTTTCTATGGCTGATAATGCCTGTTTGTGTGTGTGTGTGTTTGTGTGTGTGTGTGTGTGTGTGTGTGTGTGTGTGTGTGTATGTGTGTATGTGTGTGTGTGTGTTGCTTGGTCAGATTTGTATGGATATCCTGATGCTGCCAGCTCATCAGTGTAAAATCTTCTCAGTGGCAGGTCTTCTTACCAAATAATGAAATTCCTTACTCCACCATCATCAACACACACTCGCCCACACACCGAGGGGTCGTTTATGGGAAGTTCGCACTGGCTTATGTAATTAAGTAAATACAGTTAAAAAAAATCCACATGGAACCCCATAATAATCGCTCTCATTGCTGTATTGTCTAGCGTTGACTTGTGGCACTCGCGGTATGCATGCGTGTCATGTGAATAACTGACCCCCTCCCATAGCTACAGGTAGCCTTTGCGCATGGACATAACGTTATGGGGTCCTACTGCCAGTCAACAGAGTGAGGTTAGTCCTCCTGAGAAAAAGACCACACTGAACGTTTCGTGTACTCGTGTGACTTTCTCAGACAAAGGCATGTGAGTGGAAAGACTACCTGCACAAAATCTACAGCCTGTCATACATCGTTTGGTTTCAACAGGTGTACAGCCTGTAGAATTTTAAGAGACTATCGGCTTGCGTTTACAGAAGATGAACGGAGATGCCATGAATGACTACTCTCTGTCAGATTTTCGGTCGGAGGGCGAAGTTGTGGTATGTGTCCATTAACTTCTTACCGTATAAATGTCCACATTCATGAGGGGTGTTGCTCATTGACGGCCAGTTTGTTATTAGTGCTGCTAACTATTAGCTACTGTTTGTCACTTCTGCGAATTTATTTTTGTCCGATCTGCAGGTGCTAGGTTGGCAGTAGAACTTTCGTCCGTTAAATCAAAAAGTGTGTCATATGGCGGGTGACATTTAGTACAGCAGAAGAAACTCTACTAAACTGTACCCTACTTTAGTTATTAAAAAACACATAGCTTACATTGTTTATTATTGTCATTAGAATATTTAAATGTCGTCTATGGTAGTTACTTAATGACGGGCTTGTTTCCATTATAAAAAGTAACCACTTTATCACTGATAAGCTTTATTAGTATGGCGCTGAGTCTAGACACGTTCGGCTATCTGACTCACAGATTACAGGATCTGGGTATCATGATGGTGATAACGACAACACTAATCTCTTGCAATATTTACGGTGTATTTTTTAATGCCAAGGCAAGTTTATGGCATACACAAAGGCAGTTTTATGTGCTTAACAAAAATGAAAGCACAACATGTACTATTGTAAAGAAGAATACAAGCATAATAAAATAAGTGTAAAATAACTTCGCAGGAAAACCCATACACCCACATCAAATAATTAATGCTGTTATTTATGCTTCAGCACAACTGAACAGGTGTTACAGAAGTCCATGTAACTGTCTACACAAGTCAGCAGAGCTTTTTATACCAACGAGAAAAAACATTAGCACATACCATTATTGACTGTTCTATCAATAGGAAATATGACTTATGAAGAGTGTTTTGATATAATAGTTGTCAAATTGTATTTTTGTCTGATACACCATGTTATGACTCCAAAACATGTAGTAGTCTACTAGTTTTTTTTTTATTATTATTATTTACTAGTGTTTCTGCCTTAATTCTTAATGTGTGTGTGACTGAATGGCTGTGTGTGTGTGTGTGTGTGTGTGTGTGTGTGTGTGTGTGTGTGTGTGTGTGTGTGTGTGTGTGTTGGGGGGACAGCTGTTTATAGTATTTGTGCACATTCTGAGGAGTCGTAGTAGTTCTCTAGTAACACAAACAAGCGCTTGATCTCACAGCATTTCCCTCTGGGAGCTGTTGTGTTTGGATCCTCACACACAGACTTGTGTAAC
>CM050201.1:26855092-26917592 GCA_027475355.1 Coilia nasus
TAATTTACAATATTTATTATTATAACAAATGTATTGTTATAATTATGTCTGGTGAATCTTAGCATTTATTTGTCAGTGGCTGGTAAAGGTCCAGATTTTGCAAAGTTAATTTCCACCCTTGGTATGGAGGCACCACTTGTGTGGTGAAACACCATAACTGTACTGGATATGGTGTGGAGATGCCTCTGGTCATTCATCAGCTTTTTTAGGGCGTTACTGCATTTTCAGTTTTGTTCTTGTTTTTGATTTGAATCCAAAAAGAGATGTTTTACATGATCAAAAGCCGAAGGTTAAATTAGATCTTTCATTAGATATGTATAGTTATTAGTAGAGAATTTGTTCAAATTAGGGAGAGAGGGAATTTCATCACACTGTGGAACATCTAATGGTTCTTACTCTGTGTTTTACTCTCTGTTGACCTGCTCCAAACGACATCTCACTGTATTTGTATTTGTGACAAAAGACTTCTGCTCTACTCTACTTCTAGTAGACTAATATAAATGCACTCAGCTTTGTTTTGCTTTTATTTACCCACTTTGTCCCTTGTGTGTCAAAGTAACAGATGCCGCTGTGCCCTCCAATGTGGCCGTCTTGCTTTGAAGGTCACCTTCCCTGCAGACACCCGCGCACAGAAGCAAACACAAACGCCACCACATGTTTACTCTTCCCAACAATATACAAGATCTGCTAGATACTTGCTGCAAAAATATCATTAATCATGTCAGCAGGAATGCATGGCACAAAACAAGTATCTTTGCACTCCTTTCCTAAATACTGAACCCTTGCGAGAAGAGTTCATGTAGGGCATCTTCCAAGGTGTCACTCATGCCTCAACAACACCATACTTCCGTATGCGTTATATAACTTTTATTTTGTCAGGACTATCCTATCCAAACAAACAAGCTGTCACACATATCAGGCGCTTTTGTAGTTCTGCCCAGATACATTTACCATCTTGAGTTGCACAATCAAATACTTGGGAACGTGAATTATGAGTGCGGTTTTGATCCTTATCAGCAACTCTGATGGTTACTAAACATCAAGTCAGGACTCTTTCCTTACGAAGTACCTCAATGGTGATTACACATTCTGCTGGCAGCTTTAAGAATTTTAACGACATCTCTTTACTTAGTACTCAGTTAATATATTGCCTGCCACATTAATGACTGTCACTTGTGATTTGTGTGCTTATTAAGGCATTTTTGGCTTTTTCCATAGCTACATCCTGCATTATGGGACATGGTTATAGCTGACCCACCAAATTAGAATACCTGTATAATACCTATAAACTAACTATATTCACCTCTAAGTTGTATTTTTATTTCGGCATATTTTTGCTTTTGGTATAAATTTCAAATTTTTCATACAGAGTCTGCATTACGAGACATGGATAAGGTTGAGCCACCAAATTAGGACTACTTTAGAATTACTTTTTTTGTATCGTACATCGCTTTGGGAAAAAGGCGTTTGCTGAGAAACAAACATCCTAACAGTCATATTGGTAACTGGTTAGGGTGGACTTTAGATAATGTGCAAATCTATTGTGATGCTTTTACTACCTGCATGTAAAAAATAGTCATTCTGTTTTCTGAATAGAAAAGAGTTGCTTGAGGAACGTTTTGGGAAAAAATACAATATACAATTACAACAGCAATTGATGAAATCCACTGTTGATAAGGGCGGTATAAGTATCAACAACGTTTTGATAAATGAATTATGAACTATTGCCCTATTTGACTTAGATCATGTCCTTGATTGATTTAGCACCATAAAATAACAATAAACTAAGCTACAACAAAAACGTCCAGATTCTGTGTAGTAACACAGTATGTTTGTTCATATCGCAATACTGTCACAGGATACACCAAAGCAACATTGTACATGTATAAATATAATGCACCACCAGTGATAAGGTCAGACTAGGAAAGGTCAAGCAAGGCAAGTTTATTTAAATATCGCATTTCATACACAGAGGTTTTTTAACGGGTTTCACAAAAATAACAGCAACGTACAGTAAATAGTAGAGTGTAAAAAATAAGCGTACGCCTAAATATATAGGATTACATATATAGGATTACATATATAGGATTACATATATAGGATTTAATGACAACGAGATGTTAAACCCAAAGGACGTAATGACACACTGAGAGGGAGTGGAGCCTGATGGGGCTGGGCTGGTGTGTTAATGAGTGTGTCTCCCATCGGAATGCGTCTAAGCACTGCCAGTGTTCCCTCGCACTAGGACACACACACACATTAACATGTCAAAACACAACTCTGTCATCCTGTTCCAGCCTCAATACCACAGCACGATTATGACATCCATTTTTGGCACGGAGGAGCTTTAATGAGTGTTCAAAGGGGGGTAATGGGTGCTGAGAGGGTGTGTGTGTGTGTCAAGGAGCTTCAAATTTAAGGCCAGGGCGTGGCTATTTTTTTCCTCTGAATTCATTTTTCTTTTGTAATGACATGCAAGCTGTAAATATGTGTGTGTAAATGGGTCTGTGTGTCTGTGTGTTTGTTCGTGCGTGTGTGTGTGTGTGTGTGTGTGTGTGTGTGTGTGTGTGTGTGCATGTGTGTGTGTGTGTGTGTGTATGTCCATACCTGTGCAGGGAAACATTGAACCTAGGGTTAAGAGTTAAGATAGTGTTGCCTGGGAGGTGTTTTTGTGAGGCGTGAGGTCAAAGATGGATGGATGGATGGTGTTTGTCATGTCTACAAAAACCAGACGTTAAAGCCATCAGCCGTCTTATCTCACCTGAAAAGCATTAGTCTGCATTCCTTCTCCGCCAGTCTAATCTCACACACTGACCTCATTCTCCCACCTCTGTCATGCTATGGCAGGGAGGGTAGTGACAGGACACACACACAACACACACACACACACACACACGCACACACGCACACAAACACACACACTCACCACAAACACACACATACACACACACAGCTCTGTCATGGTATGGCAGGGAGGGTAGTGACAGGACACACACACACACACACACACACCTTGTATACATACTTTATGCACACAAAAATATTACACACACACACTCACACATAGAGGAGAATACCATGACTGTTTATGTCCAACAAAATATACCAGTTATAAGATATCAGTGTTGGGCCTTACTAGTTTCTAACTCACATTGCTGTAGCAGTCATTTTCTTTTTCTTGTATAAACCCCTGCGTGAGAAGTTTAGAACTGACGGTCTCTAATTTGTGTTTTTATATTTTTACTCTAAGAGACATTCAGTCAAACGTGTGGTATTTGGTCTAAGCATACATACACATGTTATGTCTGTCATTAAAATTACAGGTGGAAACACATTCTTTTCCCAACCCAAGTCTCATGGTGTAATGTTGTCTTGCCCGTGCGAACCTGCCCCTGTGTAGTCTGGTCTTCTGCCCGTGTAAGGCAAACCTCTCCCCACCCACCACAGGTGAGTCACGGACACTCACGTCCTGGGCTCCACCTGAATCATCACACAACCCTCTCTCACTCCGCCGTAAAACTCTTATCTCAGCTCTTTATAGCCTGCCCCATTCACAGCTCGACGTTTCACCTTAGCTCACCTCGAACACCCCCAGCCCCACTCTCTGCTCTTTATAGCCTAGGGAATTTACAGCTCGACGTTTTATGAACATGTTACTTACAGACACTGATGTCCATGCTGCTTTCAGCGCTCTTGCACTTATGATTTATTGCACCTTATATTCCACATTTCATTTTTTCACCTACACCAGCTACCAAGAAGAGCTACGTTGAACTTTCCTTCTTGTTGGAAGTGTGTATGTTTACCTGTATGTCTTATGTAGGGTGACCAGATTTCCAGAGTCTAAAACCGGGACACTATGTGTGACGTCATGCGCGTGCACATTCTTAGGCATTGTCGTGTAGTAGTGTAGTCTGCTATCAAAGAAAACCGTTAAAACACGGCCGCTGTATACTGCAAGATACATTGTAACATTGACTGCGAAGATTTCACAGAGCGCACCTACCATTGTCACTCTAAAACCGGGACACTATGTGTGACGTCATGCGCGTGCACATTCTTAGGCATTGTCGTGTAGTAGTCTAGTCTGCTATCAAAGAAAACCGTTAAAACATGGCCGCTGTATACTGCAAGATACATTGTAACATTGACTGCGAAGATTTCACAGAGCGCACCTACCATTGTCACTCACACACACACACACACACATTGACTCTGAATTACTGGAAACTTCATTAGGCTTTAATTTAACAGTTTTGTATATGCGATCACTGTAATTTGGGCAGCTTGATGTGGTGTTGGGTGAAAACCAGGACATTTTTGCGTCCCGACGGGCTTTTGTCGGGACTCGGGACACGCGACTAAAAATCGGGACTGTCCCGGTCAAACCGGGACGTCTGGTCACCCTAGTCTTATGTCTATTTATTGTTGATGTCTGTATACACTTCATGTCCGTGAGTGTAGCTGTGTGTTTAAGAGTGTGTGTGTGTGCGTGTGGTTTCTAGTTTAAATTACACATTTGGTGTCTGGTGAAACGCCATTTCAGTCCTCTGTGTAATGCTTGTTACATAGTAAATTGACAATAAAGTACACTTTGACTTTGGCTTTACCTTAGGTCACCTCGAACACCCCCAGCCCCACTGTGGTTTGTGTTTGTTTCTGGTACGGAATTAAAACGCTGCCTCAGATCTTAGAGCCACTGACTCGGTTGCGCCTCCGTGATACTTTTTACCCCACTGTGCCACCAACCGCGGTTGCCCTCACCTGCACCTCCACCACTACCCAACTACCTTCCCACCCCTCCCCCCTCCATCCCCACCCCTTCCCCCTCCATCCCCACCCCTTCCCTCTTCATCCCCACCTACCTCCCCACCCCTTCCTCCCCCTCCATCCATCCCCACCCTCCTGACAGGTACCTGGGTGTGCTCACACCCAGCTGATGAGCTGTCCACTGGGTGTGTTTGCTCTTGCTGGAGTGGAGGCAGATCCTGAACCTGACCTTAGCTGACCATTAAGCAGTGCACTGGCTTTTGCTACTCAGCAAAAAAATGTTAAAAGTTAAAATTTTAGGGCTAACATTTGGGTGTTTATTTTAACTCCCAAAGTGCAATTGTAACATTTTCGGTTTTAAGTGGGGTACTGAGTTGGTGTTATTTCCGGTTTTGAAAGTGTTAGTTTAACTCTGGAGAGTGTGGAGCTGTATAAACCCTCAACAGTGTTAAAATCAGTTCTATCAGAGTTAATGCAATACTTTTTTGCTGTGTAGATTCAGTAACAGTGTTAGTAGTAATAGTAAAAGTGTAGCAATGGTATAGTTGGGCTTTAGATCGGAGCGGCGCAAGTTTCAATCCCATACCAGTAGGAAGAATGTGGGTGGGGGAGTAAATAACTAATGCTCTCCTGCACCCTCATCCATGGCTGAAGTGCCCTTGAGCAAGGCATCTAACCCCACATTGCTCCAGAGACTGTACCCTGTACCTAAAAAAATAGTTAGTAAGTATTCCAGCAACACTAAGTATCGGCTAAGTGTAAGGTAAAACTATAGGAACTAATGTAATGTTAAACTATAGGAACTTAGCTGTTATCTGTCTGTAAGCCTGCCCAGGCAAACCCCAGCATCCAGGTGCTTCACTGTGTTGACACCCACCTGTCATGCCTCCCCTGTGGGTGTGCTTGGTCTAACCCTGATCCTGTGTAAAAGACAAGTCAGCTTCAAGCAGATTTTTGCTCCCAGTGTTTTGGTTATTTGCCGCGATATTTCAGGCTTCCCAAACCCTCCTCAGACGTCAACCCTGATCCCCCCACCACCAGGGTCCCACCCACAGTACCAGTGCGAGGTCTGAGTCAGCCTGAGTTTCCCTGAGTTTAGATGACTAGCACCACTTTATCAGGATTAGCGTATCTTACTTGTCCGTCTAGACGTAAGAATATATGGTCTACTGACCTTGTGTAATCAAGGTCTTCCTGTGCAGTCCAGACCCAGTCTTGAACCCATGACCTCACAGCAACTCCCGTATGGGAGACAGACGTGCTACCAAGTGAGCCAAAAGCCAGGCTGTTAGCTCAGTCAGCAGCGTATTTTTTTGAGGGGTCGTGAGGGAGGTTTACTAACATTCTACGGCTACCTGGCATCTGTTACACTTGCAGTTCCTGTTCTCTTTCTGTTGGCCTGTCTGACTGTGTTGGTGTGTGAGGCTGCATGTAGCCTCTGTCTTGCGTATGTCTCACACTTTGGTGTGGTGTTTGAGGTTCTGAGCCACATGAGCATGATGTAAATAGTAATTTACTGCAACCCCACTCTGCGAGGCTGACATCGCTGTGGGGTAAACATGTTGTGGTAGATGTCATAGCCCTATTAGTTGTCATAACAGTCAATGTCCAAGTTAATTATTTTACTGTCATGTAAATAATAAAGTAGCTGTCATGGCCAGTCTTACAGTTTTAGATGTAATCGAGTGGTTATGTTTGTCCCATGTTGCAAAGCTGTCGTAGCATCATACTGACTCAAGTGGCACATTCCTAGCCATGGTAATATGCATAGTTTCCTTCAATTTAAGCCTCATCAGGTCTGTGAGAAAGTCTATGCTTGACGTCACAGGTTTTGTCCAGTTCTTTTATACACAGACTGTGGTTGTGACCTCTGTGTTGTGTGATGTTCATGTTGTGACCAGTTTAAATTGAGTTTAAATGGGGTAAGAGCCCTCCGGAGCTCAGCTCCGCCTCCTCACCTCAGCAATACAGCTAGCCGGAGCTGAGCTCCCTCTGCTACAGTATTTATAGTAGTACAAGAGAGTAAAATATCGACCACTATGAGGAAAGAAGGGACCCACCCCCTCCTTACAAAAGCCAATTTAACCACTGGTAATATGGAACCATTACATGAAGACACTGTTATGACAGGATAATAACATGGTTGATGTGATGGACTGTGATGCGATGTGATGCTTTGCCGTGCTATGCTATCCTATATGTTACGCTGGCTTGTTTTGCTTACTCTTCCAGTGAATACTCTCTGTGGCATCATTCCTTGTACGTTGTGCAACTTGTGGTTAAATTAAATTTGAATATTCACTCATGCCAACGATATTTTCTGGGCGGGGTTTGTGGTGAACGGGTGAACAGCTCGCACGCCATAGTGGTCACACACAGATCCTCGTGTGAAGTATCTTTACAATTATATCTGAGGGTTTGCCATCTGTTTTATATGTTACATGTTTTATATATATTTATATTTTATATCTATCTATCTATATATATATATATATATATATATATATAAAATATTTGGCATCTGTTTCATGTGGTGAAGGACATTTTTATGTGCTTGTTCAGCCGCCCCCTACCCCGGGCCCTTGTCTACGCACTTATCTACACTTCTGATAACTTATCGAGTGCTCCGACTTCCTCTGCTACTTGCACTGTTACAGTGCGATAAAAAGAGAAAATGAGGGCTGTACACTTAAGCTCCCTGAGGAAATCTTTCCTTTTATTCAGCTTTCCTAATGGAAACTTACTGGAAACCTGAATAAATCAACAGATTTTCCAAGGGAGGTGAACTGTGCAAACTTCTTTTTTTTGCATACATTTGTGTTAGGCCCAGCATAATACACCCCGGGCCTAAAGTATGCTTTTGTTTTAGGCTCAGCATAATATAGCCCATAATGGGTGTGCTGTGCGCACTGTTTGACCTTTCTTGCTGTTGCTGTTGCTGTTGCAGCATGCATGAGGCGAGCAGCTCTGAGGTTTTGACTGTGTAAATACCGCATGGACATGAGGACCAGGGGGCCGTGTCATGACAGAGCTCTGGACTCGACCCGACCGCTCACCGAGTCCCAGCACAGCACTAGCACACGGCCTGCTCGTGTCTCAGTTGCTGTTGTTGTAGCGGAGGCATGCAGAGGCCTCAAAACCGACCTCAGCAGTTATGGCAGGAATGGAGGAGAAATGGGCGCTAGCACGCAACCTGGACATGGAATGTTAAATTGTTAGAATGATTTATTTTAGTGCCTAAAATGGTGGCACGTTCAAACAGAGAGGTGTCAAAAGCAGCAACAGAGTTCTTGACACCGATGGAGATTTACAGAGGGAACACCTGCAGCACACCTGGCAAATATATTTGCGTGTGTGTGTGCATATGTGTTTGCATGTGTTTTGTGTGAGTGTGTGTGTGTGTGTGTGTGTGTTTGCATGTGTTTTGTGTGTGTGTGTGTGTGTGTGTGTGTGTGTGTGTGTGTGTGCGTGTGTGTGCGTGTGTGTGTCCGTGTTTTCTCACTGTATAAATCCCACATACATAATTACATAACACACTTATGAAAACATCTATTAGATGAGTAACTGAAAGCCCCTTGATTCTAAAAAGGATTACCAAAACTTACAATTGTCAAAACTGGACATACACGGGCTGACAGAGACAAGACCAAACAGCAGCGGGATCTTTTCACCAATCCTCATGTATGTGCGTCTGTTCAGACTTGCTGTTCAGCGGCTTTAGAAGCAGGAGTGTACTTGCTCTGTAAAATGGATGTTAATTGCTCTCATCAGCCACAAATGCTAACAGGAAGGTCATGTCTAGTCCTTTGGTTTCCTCTGAAATTCATTATGTGCTTTATTTTGAAAGAACACAAAGGGGTAAGAATAGTAGAAAAGAAGACTCCCACAGAAATCAAAGCCCTTACTGGCTCCGTAAGCTTAGCCTGTGGGAAAATACATACATAATAGGCATCAATACCTGGTTACATTTATTTAAAGAATCTCCAATGTGCCATTACAGCTGATGTATACATTTCCTCTTTCAGGAAACACAAATTAAGCTCCACTGATTTGTCTTAGGATACTCATTATGTTTCTGGAACATTCAGTTAACAAGGACTTAATTTGAAATTGACCCTCAGGGATAATCGTAGCAGAAAAGCATTATTTTAGCAAGACATTTTTAAAGGGAGATAATGAGATGTGCTATGGTTTCTGGAACAGAGAGAATGCAAGACTGTCTGTTATAAAACATTACAATTGTACGTAGAGCACTCGTCTGTCTTGCTCGTACTTGCTCTTTGAATGATATTATATAAACACGATTGCTTCTCTTATCCAAGACGCTGACAATAGAGGGTGGAGTGGTGTTGGAACAAGCAGCAAAGCTGCACACATATTTGCTTAAGCACACATATAGGCGAGTACATAGAGTACATGCTTACAGAGAGCACATAAATATCACTTTGATCTGATAACAGGCTAAATGCTGTCCAATGACAACAGTGTTGTCAGAAGAAAGCATACCCATTCACCTCCACCCTTTCGAGTCTAGCCTCTTCTTCTCACGACAGCAGACTAGGACTTGTTTAACGATTATTCTTCCAGTGAAAGGGCTTGTTCACGTTGGCTGATGTTTATTTAGGCGCTCTATAGGCTAGTCACATGCCCCACAGCCTTTGAAACGGGAAAGCTAAATCAGCACTGTTACATAATCTAATAATCTAAAATGCAAATGAACCTGCAGCATTGGCACGCATTGCCAGGTATAGACAAGAATGAAGCATGACATAACACGTTAACACATGTATGGCAAATAACTTTGCTACATATTCTTTATATGCGTGATATATCCTTGAGCACTTGTATATTTTTTATATAATTATTTATATTTTGCACAATATTTGTACACTGTGTACTTTTATATCAGATTATATTACATAGTTTACTGTATCTGATGGTAAAAGTATACGATTAATAGCCATTTTTAGTTATGCACAAAAATAATACATGTACATCAAAACTGGACAGGATCATATGTCATTATAACTCATTATAAGTCACAGTTGCACACTGCACAGTGTGACAGGGACACTAAATGTACTGACACTGCAGATCCCATTAGAGAAAGTAACAGCAAAGGTGACGAGACACATGGCGGCAAGTGTTTTTTTGACTGACTGATAGAGAGCAAACGGTCATTTGTTGTGGTTGTTAATTCCACTGAATTGTGAGCCGTTCAGGGCGAACTGCTGTGTCAATAAAATTACTAATGAGTGCAAAGGCTGCTATGGACTCACTCAGTGAGGTCATGTTCCAAGTATTTGCTCAAGTAAGTGCTTAATCAACTGGGCCAGTTCTGCTTTGAGTTGTCTTGATGTTAGATATCTGACCTGGCCTTGTATTGCATTGCTGGTGGTTTAGCCCCTCCCTTCAGTTACCACACCTGCATTATTGTCTTCTCATCCCTCTCTTAACTTTGTCGTCTTTCAGGAGAGGTGTGGGCGACTGACAGTCACTCTGTGCAACGACAAGTCCAAAGTAAGTACCCTGCAATTACACTCTCAACAACATTCACACTCACGTGTGTGATGGGTTAAATATGCAGAGGGTGAATTTCATTGTGTGCACTGTGTGCTGAAATGTACTGTGTGATCACAATGATCAATGGGACTGACTTTCACATTTAAGAATTTTTAAACACACGTATGTTAAATTATTTTGTTGTGTGTAATGTATGAGGCAGAAACAGATTATATTTTTCTTTGGAAATGAGGAAAAGAGTATAAATATGTGGGGACTGAGGGAAGCAGTAGCCGTTGAACAGGTCTCCATCTTGAGATGAGGTCTCTGGACGATGTCATCTAAAAAGAGATTATGGTTGCCTGTGATGATGATATTAGATTACTGTTCTCACACTGACTCTTCTCTTCTCCACTCTCCTCTCGTGCGTTGCTTTAGTTGCCCTCTGAAAACAGGCAGTGGAGGCCGGAGTCACTGCGACCAGCATCAGAACAGACAGAGGTCATTAAGGTAACTTTCTGCCTTTCCTACCAGGTCTGCATGTCTAAATTACAGCCTGTGTGATTGTGATTGCGAGTGTGCAGTGAAGTCAGCAGGTGTAGTACAGATATGTGTGTGTGGTTGCGTTTGTGAGAGCATTTGACTACCTGGCTGTTTTTCAGTGTGATTTGAGTGCTCATTATGTTCGCAAATAGTTCACAAATATATGTGGCATGTTTTTTACTCTCTGAAGCCTGAATCTTCATTTTTGATAAATACTGTTGTGAATAGAAGGTCATCAAGTGTGGACCTGCTCACCATGTAATGCATTGCTACATCCTGTGCTGTGCATTAAAGGTGTACTTGAAGAAGCATTCACAAAAAGAACAGAAAAGTGTCAAGATGTTGACTGACGAGGTGTCTCAAATACAAGAGGTCAGACCGAGTCTCTATGTGTTTCTCTACGCAAAATATATTTGTTCAACCTCAAATAAGTACAACCTTAACCTGTGTATATACTATTTATATTCTATGTATATGTGTGGGTGTGTGTGTCTGTAACTCTGTCTAATCTTCTTTCAGGTGCGATACTGTTTGAAAAGCCTTCGGGAGCAAATGGCAGCCAGACACAACAACAATAACAACAACAAGGTGATTACACAAGTTATACCTTTGGCTGTCTTCAGGTGTGACTTTACAACAGCACTGCTAGCTCTTTTTGTGGTCTTAACCATAAAATCCCTGTGTGGCAATCTGCTTTTTCCTTTAGATTCCGACCAATGGCTACAAACATCATTTGCCCAGCAGCCAAGGAGGGATCATGAATGGGAATGCTGACCCACCTCTTACTGAGGTAAGCCTATTTCATCTGGCTGTACAGTCGGACTGTCTATTACGCCCCTACTCACCTGAAACTTAACAATTAGGGTGCTTGTTGTTCAGATGTTTTTTTTAAAGGGATTTTGGAGTATTTATCAATTTAGTGCAAGTTCCTTCATTATTACTTCTGGCTATGCTTTTCCTGTTGTTAGGGAGGAAGTGTTTTTTGCAGTGTGAACATTAAAAACAGAGCTGAAATTTTAACTCGTAAAACTTGGAGTTAAATTACCTTGAGTTACATAACTGCTTTCTGAGAACATCTCAGATTGTATCTCATCTGCCAGGGAGGCAGAGTGCTAGTTGAAATACAAGAAACTGGTTTGATAATTAGAAAAAAAATTACACACAGGCACACTGCACACACACACACACACATACAGACACACGCACATGCAAACGCTTCACTGTAAAATGGCCGACTGTCTCGGCATGGAAAACCAGCACTTCGTATATTACATTCCATTTCTGCTGAGTAACAGTGGAGTCAGCGGACTTCGTCAGTGGCTAATCTGTGTGTAACAAGAGACCCTGCAGCCATTAGCTGTCCAACCTCTGAGCTGCTCTCTCCTCCCTGGGAGAGACAGACGGGAGCTTTATCACGTTCACCTCCATGCCAAGCATACGAGATAGACGACTGTTTAGCTTCTTGATACACCAACATACTCTGTAGGCCTACCAGTGTTTCTCAAAGTAAGGTCCGCGGACCACTGGTCGGAAATCCCAAAAGAAATCCCAAATGGTCCGCCAGCAGTTGTGTTGAAATATTATATTTTTCATATTTCTTAATCTACCTATGCTATGCACATGTAGCTCGTCTGCATGGCATGCCGTTGTCTAGTAAGGGTTGTGTGATGCTTAACCAATGCATTTCATGCAATCATGCATTTACATAGCCCTGTTAGCCTCATATGGTGGAGTGGTCCTTAAGTTTTTTCTAAGGGGGGGAAGTGGTCCTCGATCTGAAAAACTCTGAAAAGCAACACTGCTCTATACCTAAGCACACTCATGTTGTTGAGGCCCATGCTGTGAAAAGCCTCACCTCCTTGCCCTGAGGCAGGCATGTTATGGATCACTGACACATTTTCTGGCTCACTCATGGCCCTGTCGGCCTTCTCTATTCCCTCTACTCCATTGGTCTTCTTTTGTCTAATTACACACAGAGATTTTGACTTTAATCTGTCAGGCACACACGGAATAAATGGGCCACACACGGAATGAATGGGCCACACATGGAATGAATGCCCTCTTACCACTCATAGCCTTAACAACTGACTTTATCAATATGTTTTTCAAGTAATATTGTCTGTATGACAGGAATCTTCCTATTATGAAAAATATAGTCAGAGTTCAAATATACATGCATACTGTGTGTCTAACATATGTTTGTCCCCTCTCTCCTTTGTGTGTGTGTGTGTGTGTGTGTGTGTTTGTGTATGTGTGTGTGTGTTTGTGTGTGTGTGTGTGTTTGTGTATGTGTGTGTGTGTGTGTGTTTGTGTGTGTGTGTGTGTGTGTATGTGTATGTGTGTGTGCATGTGTGTGTGTGTGTCAGGAGGAGGAGAATGAGGAGGATGAGTGTGTGAGACTGAGAGAGGTGACTCGTCGTCTGTATGCCCAGCTGCAGGAAGCGGAAAGGCGCCACCAGGAGGAGAGAGAAAGACTGCAGGTCAGACAATCTGATAAGCACTTTATTTCCATTATTTTACTTATCCTGTGGTGTTTCTCTTATTCGTTCTTTTAGTTTCTCTCTCATCTCTCTCTCCCCCCAGCCAGTTTTTGATTTTGTGGAAGCTTGGTAATATTTGGCCTCAATAGCTAAGCAAATTACATCTTTTCCTTCCATGTTCCAGAGGAACTGTGTTCTTTTGGCTGGGATTGTTTATGCTGAGTTTGTTACCCATTCACAAAGGCAAGGCTGTGTACCAACACTAGGCGTATTTAGGCACTATGGGATAGCATAATAAGATAGGATGTGATAGGATGCATTGAATACAAGACATAAAAGGTGTGGTCAACGATTCTAATCCTATACGCAAATCATATACACCACATCTTGTATACAGCACGTCTTGTTTTTAGTTGCTTAGTGTTCACATTTAACTGCTGTTCACACTCAGCTGTTATTCCACTGTAGTACATCACTGTTTTCTTGATTAAAATACGCATTTGTTTTCAGGCGTGTCACATGCCCTTCTGTTTTTAATTATTGCATTTCCTTCATTTTAATTCTTTTTAAAGATTTCTGTAGTGAAAAAGGCTTGTTTACAACCATGAAGTTCTGGTGGCCATGAAGGCACAGTGTGGTTTAGTTGTCAGGATGAAATATGAGAGTGGGCTCATAAGGCCAAGCTGCCCACAGTTCTCTAGAGTTTTCCAGAAAAAAACAATTTGGAGTAAATGCTGCTTGTCTGCAGTGTAGTAGGACTTTTTAGTACAACATTAAATGTGACATTTACCCACATCTGTCTGAAGAGGGAATGCAGTTTTAAAACAGAAACAAAAAAAAGAGTTGCATACATTTCCTAAATCTGCATATACATTAAACAAAGATTGGGGTAGAAGGTTTTAACAGCTGCTCACACACACACACAAACACTTCCGCAGCTGTCTGATAATGCATCAGAACCCTTTTTCACTCCAATGTTGTGTGATGCTGCCCCCTGCAGGCCAGCGCTGAGGAATGGCACCAGCGCGTGGAGGAGCAGGCGACGCGCTTGCGGGAGGCTGAGGAGGAGGCCAGTGCCAGAGGACAACAGGTGCAGGAGCTGCAGAGGCTGCTGGGAAGCATGGAAGTGGAGAACGGCTCTCTGCGTGACAAGATGTCTGCCAAAGAGGCTGAGCTCAAGGGGCTGAAAGAACAGAGGGAGGAGGGGGGCCAGGCAGAGCAGCAGAGGTGAGGGTCCCTTCGCCATGGAAACGCATTCATTCATCACATTCTTTTTTTTTTATTTCAGTGGTAATGCACCAGGAGTGGAGGGTTACCATGGTAGCAAAGTAAAAGCCTCAGTCTTGTAGTTTGACTGCATGGCATTGGCAAAGCCAAGGTCACTAGTTCCACAGAGACCAGGCAAACAAAGTGATAACATTCCAAGCTTTTATGCTGCGTTATTACTATTATCCAACTGCAGTGCATTAATTGAAATTCTTACGTACTGCATATTGTGTCCAATTTATACTATTACACACATACACATTATTATACACAAATACAGTTAAATAAAAATCACTTCTAATATCCTAAATGACTCCTTACAAGCAGTGGGGTGTGTGTGTGCAGTGTGTGACCCAGAATGTGTGTAGGTGTTGGAGTAAGAGACACATGTTGGCTTGTGTGTGTGTGTGTGTGTGTAGTGTGTGACCAAGAATGAGTGTAGGTGTTGGAGCAAGAGACACATGTTGGCTTGTGTGTGTGTGTGTGTGTGTGTAGAGTGTGTGTCCAAGAATGAGTGTAGGTGTTGGAGCAAGAGACACATGTTAGCTCGTGTGTGTGTGTGTGTGTGTGTGTGTGTGTGTGTGTGTGTGTGTGTGTATACTGTATGACCAAGAATGAGTGTGGGTATTGGATACTGGAGTAACACACACACACATGTTGTCTGTGATAGGTCTGAGGAGCTGGAGAAGGAGCTGGCTACACTCAAACAGAAGATCCACCACCTGGACGACATGCTCAAGAGCCAGCAGAGGAAAGTCCGACACATGATTGAACAGGTCAGCACACTTGCACCCACGCACACACACACACACTCGCACGCACACACACATACACACAAACACAAACACACACACACACGCATACACACACACACACACACACACACACACACACACACACACACACACATCAGTTTAATTTTTAACACACCCTATTTCAATTAAATGTCATAAAAAGTAAAAGTCTGAAAGACTGTGTATGTGTGCATGAAAGCAAAAGATAAAAGTGTTATTGATTGTGTGTGTGTGTGACTGAGAGTGAGACAAGAGTTGAAAAGAGAGATCGTTAGCCTATAGAGGCAGAGAGCCAAGTTGTGGATGAGGATGTGATGCGTTTTGAGTGGTGCGGCGAACAGAGATGAGTGGTGTGGAAACGCACGCACACACAAACACACACCACACACACACACGCACACACACCCCTACCAACCCCCCCCCCCCCCCCCCCCCCCCTACACACACACACACACACACACACACACAGTGGCGTGCCGAGTGGAGATGAGTGGTGTGGAAAGCAATACCAGTCATGAATAAATGATTAAAAAATGAGGCTCCCTCCTCTCATGGGTCCACTTATCATGGAGTGGGCATGTGGGGGGATCCTTCACATTTGCAATAGACTTGGTCCACTGCAGGCTGTCTGCGACAGCAATATGTGAACCACCTCTGGCTGTTTGAGTATGTATTTTTGTTTTTGTGTTTTGTGTGTGCTGGGATATGTATCCGTGTGTGCACATATAAAATATGTATGCACTGTAATAGGTTTGTTTGTGTCTGTATCGTGTCAATGTGTAAGCGGAATATAACTGGTGTGGTGTGTTTGTGCTAACAGCTACAGAACTCCAGGACTGTGATCCAGGAGAGAGATCGCCATATTGGAGATCTGGAGGAGAAAATAGCCTTCCTAGAGGCAGAGGTCTGTACAGCTTTCTGATGGCTGTGCCTGTGTGTTTGTACTTTCTGTCTCGTGTGTGTGTGTGTGAGAGAGAGAGAGAGAGAGAGAGAGAGAGAGAGAGAGAGAGAGAGAGAGAGAGAGAGAGAATGACAGAGAGAATGAGAGAGAGAGTCCTTCTGCTTTTGTAATGTCATCCCCATAAGCCTTATTTTCCTGTCTCCTTGACTTCTCTTTCAGAACTGTGAGATGCGTGATCAAATGGAGTTCCTGTTGGGTGACAAGAAGCCCCAGACTCAGCAAGCTCCACAGGTCGTCTACAGGTAGGCCTGCAGTTAACACATCATACCACAATAGTGTATACATCAGGGTCATTACACAGTACGAGGCACTAACTAATAAGGTGTGGAAGAGAATATAGAGCATGCCAACACTGCCAATTGCTCTCACTGGAATTAGTGACATGCTCTTCATCAACTGGTGTTTTCTTAGCAGTTTCATTGCTGCTCATAGACCTATTCACACACTACACTTTGTGACCTCATATTTTTATGTATCTTACCAAAGAGTGACAAACTGAAAGGTGAAGAACTGGTGACCAATCGGTTTACAGTTTAATCGGTCATTTACAATGAGAAGCTGTTCTTTTTACTGTCACTGATGTAATTGTTTTTTTTATTTGGGTACCAAACATAGGCAGCCATCTTACCCAGGCAGCCATTTTATTTTGTTGCCTGGCAACCACACAAGGGAGCAAAGCAGGCAGAGCTGAGATATCATACAAAGTAAAACATGAATGTCATTTAAAGAAGATACTACACAGATTTATTTTGCTTTTTTTTCAAAATTTTTAAGTATGTTTTTTCACTTTCACTTTGATGTATGACTCAATTTTGAAGTAAACCGAGAATACATAAACTACACTGTAAACACCAAACTTGTATTTACACAGGTGTTATAGCATCAGAGGTCTGCATGAGTTGTTTTTCATATGTTTTTTTCACTGTCTCTTCACAGCAAACCTCTTACACCTACTAGCCATGCCAACAAGTCCCTGCCCTTCATCAAAGTCATTGAGATCAAGTCCTGAGCAGGGACTGAACCACACAGCATCAAAAACGCTCTTCTGACCTGCCGACCACACATACGTTTATCAGCAAAACTGCCGCGCAATAGGAGCTCTATATCGCTGGCTTCTTAACAGAAAATGCACGGACATGTATAAGAAAGGATTGCATCCATAACTGTGACAAGGACAGGGAAGAGGTGTCAGTTCAGAGGAAACTAACATGTGCACCAACACAGATAGTGTATCTTTCACAGTCTGATATTTGGAGTGTGAATTCAGACAGGTGTCACAGCTGATTTAATGGCTGGGGTGAAACATGATGAATGCCAAAACAAATAAGACCACCACATACAAACACACACACACACACACACACACACACACACACACACACACACACACACACACACACACACACACACACACACACACACACACACACACAGAGGGTTATTTTAGAGCTGGTCTCTAAGCGTTGCATCTGAACACATTCATGGCTAACATCAGGAAGCTCTCTCTGGGGTTAATGTCTCCTACCAGAGTGTAGTTGAGATGCTGATTGTGCAGTGCATATTACAGACCCCCAGTTCTCCAGAGATTGCACTCCAAGCCATTGGTTTAGGTTCCACACAGAATGTTTTTGGCAAAG
The DNA here is from genome assembly GCA_027475355.1 of Coilia nasus. Lineage (NCBI taxonomy): Eukaryota > Metazoa > Chordata > Actinopteri > Clupeiformes > Engraulidae > Coilia > Coilia nasus. Next base: position 26,873,046 of record CM050201.1, read on the forward strand.
GGTTTCTCATGGTAAGAATTATATGCATGACAATTAGATGAAAGAGGCTTTCTTTAAAGCAGTTATTTTGACCTGACGGTGGCCAAATATCAAATACAGGATCACTATGTACAATTTTTAAAAGTAGTCTTTTGATTGCATGGGCTATAATATATAGATGAAATCTTCTGGACATTACTGACCTACTTTTGCCTTTGTTTTAATAATAAATCCTCCTCTAGTGCGCTTGGTTAGTGTAGGAAATCTTACTGAAACCACACACACTTCTGAGAAATCTAAACGACTTCTACAATAATGTCCTTCTTACTTCCAGTGTCTTGTAGTAATGTCATGCCATGGAGAGAGCTGTCATATGTACATTATTTATGTTGGGGACGAGTATTTACAGGTTAGATATGCATAGTGCCTTCGGTAGGAATAGTATCGACACAACTTATTTATTGTTAATAACATGTCTCTCTGTAATTGTCTCAGTTCCATGTTACTACTGTGAAAGCTGTTGTACAGTAATTACTGTTGGTGGTATTTACTTTTTTATGTCTGCCTATCTGTCTTGTTATTTTTTTCCACTCTGAAGGAAATAAAATCTGTTGGAAAACCTGTGGGCCGTTGCTGTTGATGACTGTTATGTGGGTTAAAGCCTCAAAAGTATTTTTATTTTAAATCATTGGCCAAAACTTCATTGGACAAAAGACCCTTTTAAACCTGATGATCAGGACTGAAATCCATTGTTATAGGCTAGCTTGGAAATCATCATCCTTTAACAAAGACAAGAATCGTCCGTGGCTTTTGAATATGCATTCAAGCTCAATTAAAAGCATTCATATGCAGAATGATGTTACTTTTCAGTAGCTAAATTTACACATTGCTCATTCACATCACAAAATGCATCAGTGGCCACATTTGTACAAACATTGGGAGAGTTTATGCGAATTACAAGCATATCACCTAGGATCTTTTATTCGAATGACCAAATGCAGATTCAAGGTTCAATGGAAACCCACTTAACCTTGAACGCCTTGTACTCCCTTTTCTACAATGTCTTTAGTGAGAATTTGAGTGTGCAAATGATATGCAAAGTTACAAAAAAGGAAGTAGGTCATGCATGCCATAGAAAGAGTAGGCCCAATAATATTTCAAAGATTATTTCACCCTTTTTAAGCTTTTGCTATTCCACACATTTTTTTTTTCCCACTTTTCCTCGGGTACTAGGTAACATTCTCTTTTTACAGTTTTTATACAGTGGAAATATTCATACATATTACATATTAAAACACAGCAAATCTTGCCTATAACCTAAATGGTCATTTTCTGCTTCCATGTTGTCGAGCTGACCAGATTCAACAGGTTACAATGTGAGAAAGTCCATGTGTTCTGCATCATCAAAACCTAACCATGTTACCTATTTTACGCACCACAAATAAGAAGTGAAAATACAAGCTCCCTTCGGAACGTTGCTACTGCGACCTTGTGTTCAGTTTTAGACCATATCAACAATCCTAACTAAAAGCTCATATGAGTTTATAATAACTACAACCGAACGACATAATGGATTTCTTACTTAAATTATAATGGGTTTTTTTTCAGAATAATGACAGAAATGTTTAAACTACTGCCATTTGTATACAGTTCAATGGCTGTAGTAATTATATATCACAGTGTTGTATTTTACCTGAAACTAGACCATAATATGCATATATAAATAACTCTCTTGTGAAATTGCCCCACCTGTCAATCAATCTATCGTTTTGGTTGATGTCACGTGGTCGGTTTCTGCTTCCTGAAGGCTGCAGTGCGCTCTGGTAACCACGTGACGCGGCGCTTTGGGTTGTCAGTGTGGAAGAGAAACAGGTAAATTCCGAGTCTCGCTTATTGTCTGCGCGAGTCGGTTCGTCTTTTTCATCGGCTAGGTGTATCAAGTAAAGATAAGAGGATTTTGTTTTGTGCTTATCTGACTAGGAGGTCAATCTTAAGACCGCTTGGTCAGCTATAAAGGCAATAGAAATTTCATCCAGCCGGGTTTCTGGTCAGTATACCGCTTGTTATTTATTTTCATTATTTTGGGCCTTGGGGCCCGATGAAGCCTCGGAATTAAGTTTGTTAGCCAGCCGAGTGTTACGTTCACAGGGATGGGCACATTCTGATCTTATGACGCAGAATGTCAGCTTGAGAATTTTGCCATGGGTTGTCGACTAAGGTTAATCTGACACGCAAACGGATATTGAATTACCTTGACACTTTTGTTTAAAGGAGAAGCATTGCTAAATTGATAGGCAGTGGTCAACTTCAAAGGGACTAGCGTGGGAGGGCTGCTAACTAGCTAGCAAGCTAACATTGGATTTATTTGAGTGTACCAAGCTATCTCGGCCATGAGGCTGATGCGAAGACGAACGAAAACTCCCAATGGTAGCTGGCTAACTAGCGAGCATAGCAGGCTAGCGAGGAAGGTAACAGTGGGATCTCAAAATGTAGCATTACATAATACTGTGTCAACCTAAATGTAGGTAAAATACATTGTATAAGGCGGATACAGGGCCAACATTCAGTCTGCCTTTACCATTTACCGGTAATTAAAGCTACACACCTTACCCATCGTAGTTAGTTAGGTGGCTGGTTAACTAACGGCATATGTGAGTAGCATTTGGTTAGATTAAGTTAGCTGTCGCTTATAAAACTAGCTTTTGGCTAACTTTTTTTAGTTAGCTGGCAATAGTCGATTTTATTAGAGACTGTTACGTCAGTCTTCGATAGCTAGCGAGGTGTGTTGGGTGATCTGTCCTAGTAGGCGAGTGTACGAATAGCCGTTTCGTTGTGCTGTGTAACCAGGTACCTACCGTCAAAGTGTAACTTCTTTACCCGAGCCCTGACCAATTCTGTAAACTTACATGTAATGGCTGCGTGAGCTAGTCGAGTGATGAAGCCTCTTTTGTGATAAGTCAGCTAACATCCTGCTCAAGCCTAGCTATGTGGTCTTGTGTATCAACAACTTGCAGGGATTTACGAAATGGCCTCGGTTAACCTGTTAACCTTACCCATTTAGTTTGCGTATGCTTGTTATGAGGGGGAAAACGGCATGAATCTCATCAGACGTTACTGAAACATGAATATCTGTAATATAAGCACACACATCCGTCATCTTCATGCACATTTTAAAGGCCTATTCTATGTACACACGTCAGTGACTGAAATGTCTTTAGCTTGTCATTGTTTTTAGGCCGTGGTGTTAAAAGTTCACAAGGCTGGGTAGGCCTACTGGAAATTTTGATTTGAAGCCTGGCTCCTCGCCTCTCACTTGTTAATCCATATTAACCAGGTTTGTGTTGTGTGTTGTAGCTAGGTAGCACGCCGTTATCACAGCGTCCATCTTTCCAAGTGCTTCCCGCGGTTAACCCGCGTGTTGCTTAAAAGCAATAGCAAATGGGGGCTTTCAGTTGACCAGGGGCGTAAAAATGAGGGCGATTCCATGGCTGCGTTGCACTGCCTCCTCATGAATGCAACTATAGGCTTTGCATGGTCTTGTCTAGTTGGTTCCTTACAAAACGCTTGGTACAAGCCAAGGCCATCGGAGAACACGACGCAACATATCCCTTCCTCTGCATTTGTTGATGTGAGGAGGAAATATCAGATCGGATGGTTTCGCTGCTCTGCGCTGCTAGCACATGCTCGCTAACAACAAGCAGTGGACGGAAGTGAAGCTTAACCTGCTTTCACGTCGGCTTCTGTTGTGCATTTTAAGTCAATAGATTCGGTGCATTTAAGTCGTTTTTTAATCCAGTCGGTGGGAAGTGTTTTAATTGGCATGCAACAATTTCTGGCTTTGATGATGAAATGTTGCACAGCTGTGAGCAGGTCGGCCATGTGATTCTTGGTAGGCTGGCAAAGCAAGATGGCATCACCAATGTGCCATTAGTGACTACTCTGTTTTTAGGCGGAATGGACACCTCTACTAGCGCATCACACGTTTTGGTCTAGGAAATGCTTAGCTTGACTCGTTTATGCTGCCTGTTATTTTTAGAGCCATTTTAGACAGAATGCAGACAGAATTCTGATTATTCCCCAGATTACTTTTAATTTTTTGCTCTATGTTTGTGTTTGTTTCTATATTTGTCCACAGGTGTTATTCCTTTGTAAATACTGTTATTTGTATATACTGTAAATGATGACTTCGGTGGGTGGAAGCCGAGCCCGGAGCAACTGGGAGCAGACACAAGGCCAGACACAGAGCCAATCACAGCACAAGCAGAGGCCTCAGGTAACCTGCTAACGTGATGTGGTTCAGAATAGGAAGTGAGCTGATGGATAAACAGATATATTTCTCTCTACCTCCGCATGTCTCTATTTTCTAACTCCTGTTGTAATCTGAGGAGGGGGCAGTCAGATGAGTGTGGAGTTGGAATCTCAGGTGTTTTTGTGTGTGTGTGTGTGTGTGTGTGTGTGTGAGGAGTGGGGGGGTGGACGGTGTGTTTGAGGGACGGAGTGAGTGCAAGTAAGCAAAAGGGTACTGAGTGCAGGTTGTTTGACTCACTTGGCTCCAAGGGTGGAGCTCTGTGGCCTACTTGTATATTTAAGGTGTTTTACGTGCTGGGAATGGGGCTCGCAGTACTTCAAAGAGGAGTCTCTTCCCATATAAAATTTGGGATTTTTTTTTTAGCAGACTCCAAAAACTCTGGGCCATATTGCAAAACATGGGGCCTGATGCAACCCTGTACCCACAGGGGGGCAGCTAACGGGATGGGATGGGATGTGTCACCAACATCACTCTGTGTATGTGACGCATCCCATTTGCATGACGGATCCATATGTAAACATAAAGGACATGTAAATAGGAAGTAAAATTAAGAAATCACCTAAGCTATTTAAAATGATGCACTTTATGAATGAACAACGCAACTGAGAACAGATGTCTTGGCCCTGAACACAGAGAAAAAAAATGGCTAATCACTGCAGTTGCACTCTTGCCAGTATGGATACAGTACAGACATTTAGGTTTCTAACTGGTACAGTCTAGCTCCATTTCTTCCCCTCCCTGTTTCTCTGCCCAGAGGCTCGCACTTTGTAGTCCTAAGTGCTTTCTGTAGCTATTCAGATTTCTTCCCCATCAAAGCCCTAGTATGCTTTTCAAGCACTTAACAGTTTGCTAACTCAACTCAGAATTGAAAAGGTCCAAGTACACCTTTGAACAAAATGTAATTTTTATTGCATTCAGATCTGCAAAGCTGCACAACAAGATTTGCATGTGCCAAATAATGTTACGTAAAAAAAAATATGCCTTATATATTTTTCTCAGTTTTTCATGCTATTTTTTTTTATTAATACAGCATTATATGTGTTGGTGTAAAAAAGTCTGATGAGTAAATAAATCAGTCTTTCTTAACTCCAACTTGGATTGTCTAAGGGCCCATTTCCACCAAACACTCTCCGCAGACAGCGCGTGCCCGTTTTCTGTCCGTACTCATTTAGAAAGCACGTTAACAGATCATTTCCACCGCACTCGTGATCTGAGCGTATTTTGTCATACATACACACACATTGTACACGGTTACGTGCTGTACACGCTCAAGTCGGTGGAAATGTAATGAAATGGTGGAAATAAGAGACGTAGATATCTCAATCTAGCAGCAAGCCCTTCTAGGTTCTTGCGGTTCTAGGCTCTGGTTCTGAGCGGTGCCTTTCTTTGTCCTTGCAGGCCACTGCTGAGCAGATCCGACTCGCGCAGATGATCTCACACCACAATGATGCTGATTTTGAGGAAAAGGTCAAACAGGTAAGATGGGGGCACTGGCCTTTCTGAAACTGCACAGGTCAATGGCCATCATGTTTCCCCACAGCGTTGTTTATTATGGCCTCTGCCTCTGAGATATTTTTGTCGTAGAACTGAATTGGCGCTACCACGTCACACGTAGGACGTCTTGTAGGATGGCTTGACCTACAAAGAAACATCGACCCTTGCTATTGTTACACACACCTGCCTTTTGTTGGTACAGCTGCCTTTTTTAGTGTAAGGATTCTTAATTTTTAGTGTAAGGATTCTTATTTGTTAGTGTAAGGATTCTTCTTTGTTAGTGTAAGGATTCTTCTTTGTTAGTGTAAGGATTTTTCTTTTTTGTGCCGTTAGTGTTGGGGTGGGTCACACCTACCACTGACTTACTATGTAAATGCATACTAGCCCATTCACACTTAACTTCCTCCTGCAGCATTTTTCTAGCACGTTGCCTTTTAGTCTGTAGAGTAGATGTAGATGTGACCCCTAAGCAGTGCTGCTTCTGCAGGCACAGTGAGTGAAGTAGGTCAAGTCAGGAGTTTGTTACCAAATGAGCACAATTTCCACATCACCCTTGGATACTCCAACTTTGGTTGGAAGTTCATAAAACCTACGGGAGGCCTCCTGTGTGTGCTTTGGCATAACTCCTGTGATTAAAAAGAAAAGTGAAGTTGGAGTGTTGAAGGTGCACGTCACAGTTATACAGTTATATAGTATCCAGCTGTGTCTGGATGGATATTTTCTGGTGTAGGCTTTTAGGGGGAAGTACAAGCCTATGGTAAAAAAAAATATAGGGAAAGTGGTAAAACGTTTTGTTGAGGGTGTAACCCCCCCCCCCCCCCACCACAAACACACACACACACACACTCTATAAAAGAAAACAGTTACTTTAATAAAGTCCTGCAGAGAATTTATCGCAGTTCTGATGCCCTGGTAGTGAGTATAACAGATGGGCTATTAGAGTTTGATACAATATGTTACAATACGATACAAAAGGAGCTTTATACAATATGTTTCTTTCTGTGCTCATCACTGTTTCCTTTGCCTTTTGCTCACAATCAAATTAGTCCGAATTAGAAATGGGCTATTCCGGCCTTGGCAAAGCTCAAAGCATTTTGGAGCTCCAATGTTTTGGTTACTGCTTTTAAGACGAAATACTAATGCACACTGCAATCTTTTGTGCAAGTAATTAAAAAGAAACTGCACATCTGATTTTTTTTTTTTTCACCGCTGATATCAAACATGATTATTCAAGCAAAAGATTGTGGTTGCGCTGTACCAAGAAACCAGAAAATTAAACCAGAAAATTATCCCCAGCTTTACTACTCTTGTTAATCATGCCCTGTACAGTTTGTACACCACACAACAACAACAAATAATGCTTCTTAAGGAAGTAGAGAAGCGGTTAAATGGTAACCAGTGACATGGTGACATTAGCAACAGTAGCTCCTTTGTAACAGACATTTAGAATTACTATGGTCATTATGTTACTGCAGTGAAAGGCCAGTGATTTGGCAATGGGCGTTTAGTCTCGCCGTCCGCATTCACATCCTCTCAGTAAGCGGCGCCCAGTGTAGCTTTTGTTACGCAACTAACTGCACAGACTCCTGTGAAGTGGCCCAGATTGTTCCGGAGAAAAGAGAAGACGGAGTACCTGGCCAATTACTGCCTTAATTGAGTGGCGGGAGCGTAACATCCCACACCGTGGAGCCTGCCAGCTGTCTAGCGGTGTCTTCCTGTCCTGTCTCAGCCTCTCTCGCTCTCCCTCTCTCTCGCTCTCCCTCTCGCTCGCTCGCTCTCTCTCTCGCTCGCTCTCTCTCTTTCTCTCGCTCGCTCTCTCTCTTTCTCTCGCTCGCTCTCTCTCTTTCTCTCGCTCGCTCTCTCTCTTTCTCTCGCTCGCTCTCTCTCTTTCTCTCGCTCGCTCTCTCTCTTTCTCTCGCTTGCTCTCTCTCTTTCTCTCGCTTGCTTTCTCTCTGTCTCTCTCTCGCACGCTCTCTCTTGCTCTCTCCCTCTCTCCCTCTCTCTCTGTGTCTGTGTCTGGGCTAGCTTCAGACAGCAAGAGGCCTGCAAGTTTATGGACCTCATGAACCCCATGCAGAATGAGTGGCGATCTGTACATACTCTTCACAACCTCCCTGGGCTCTCTTAGTGACGGGGAGGGTTTTGTGAAGATGAGAAAGTGGTGATAGGCTGATGACTGACCTGAGATCGGGTTTCTCTGTCTTGCCTATGTGTGCTACCAGCTGATCGACATCACAGGCAAGGACCAGGACGAATCCATGATTGCGCTGCACGACTGCAATGGAGACGTCAACAGAGCTATTAACGTACTGCTGGAGGGCAACCCAGACACGGTAAGAGCCAGGCTCGGGTCACAGGCAGGCGAGGTTGGAGTACAGGTGGGAGAATGTCCCTGTCAAAACTACTTTTTTTTTGCACAGCAGCAGACTGCAGATTTTTCCAAGGGCACTTGAGTGAGCGCCACCATTTTTGAAGTTCCCTATGCTGGTTCCAAGTTAAAATGGATCTCGTTTCGAGACAAAAACGACCTGTGTAGCCATGGCAACTAAAAGCATTAATGTATCATGGGCTCTGCGATCTCTGTGATCTCCAGGCTCACAACGGTTCCTACACATTAATCTATAATTATTGGGACAAAGACTCAATTGACTGTGACTGAAAATAGGCTGAAATATGTAGGTCTTTCTGTGCTTTTTTCCTCGACGTTTTACCCATATTTTTCTTGTTAAAGCATTTATTTATTTAGCTGCGGTTGTTGCCTGAAGGTTTGGAATCTGTTTTGCTCCCGTTCTGTTTGAACAACATAGTGACATTTCACCAACTGTAAACCTCCTCCCATTTGTGGCATGCTGGTGTGATAAGCCATTAAGGCTACACAGTATATCGAAAATATTGTGATATTGCAACATACAGTATCGTGATACACATATTGCAAAACATGGCTTAAATGGAATAAATGGTTTATTACTTAGAAACAGCTTACAGTAATGTCCCATTTATTGCAGTTAAGCCATGTTTCCACGTATGAAGATGTTTGGGAAATCAAATGGAGTCTTACTGCCGTTGATATCCACCCCATAGGCCGCGCACTGCCTACGGCCTAGCGGTGAAGATTAAGCTGACGTTAAAACTGTTAAATATTTATTTATCGCAAAACGTTACCGCATATCGCACATTTTTCAAATATCATGCAGCCCTATAAGCCATCATCATTAGTAAGTGTGATTAACCTTTGACCCCTGCCGCTGGGCCGCAGGACTCTTGGGAGATGGTGGGCAAGAAGAAGAGCGTGTCGGGCCAGAAGGAGAGCAGTCAGACGGAGGCCGGCGAGGAGGGGAAGGAGAACCGCGACCGAGGAGGAGAGAGGGACGTGGCCCGTCGCCGGGGAGGGGCCCCGCGCAGGGGCCGAGGGGCCAGTCGCGGCAGAGAGTGTGAGTGACGCCTCTGTGTGTGTGTGTGTGTGTGTGTGTGCGTGCGCGGAGAATGGCCTGCCTCTGAGGAAGGGCCCCGCCGCGGCAGAGTGCGAGTGCCGCTTCAGAGTGTGTTAGACAGGGAGGAGTAAGTCTGATGGTGTAATGCAAACCACAAACAGCTGATTTCACATAGAGGTGGTGGTGGGGGGGGGGGGTAGGCCTGATGGTGAAAGTGCAAACCTTGAACAGCTGATTTCACTCCCTGGTGCACACTGCCGACTCAGCAAATCATTCCAGGGTCAGAAAGTGGAAGTATTTTTTAACGCCTTTCTTTGCAGACGCGTCTTTTCTGTCTATTCTGCTGTAGTTATTCTTTACTTATCCAGGTTAGTCTCATTCAGATATAGAGTCTCTTTTCCAAAGGAGACCTGGCCAAGACAGCAGCGTAAATAGTATCAACAAAACGTATATAAGAAGGCAACAGACATCTCAGTGCAAAGTGCATTCCAGTGCCGACACGTCTGATCTTAAATATAACTAGAAAAGCACTCGGAGAGCACAGACCTCCACCAGGACAGCGCATATCACCACCAAGATCTAATCACTTTTAAGTTAGCTCATTTTTGATCTACCCTGAAAATGTCATTAAAATCCATCCATAACTTTTTGAGTTATGTTGACAACCAACAAACAAACGCTGATGATTACATAACCTCCTCTGCCGGAGGTAATAACGCATCTGATGTAGCCTGTCTGATGTTGAGCCTGCGCTGTTTATTCTGGAGCTGCTTGTCAACCTGGAGAGCTGCTCTGCGCAGCCAGCGTCTGCCGCACCTGAAGAGTCAGAAGCAGTGGGGCTGTATGGCCTGGAATGCATCCAAGCAGAATTAGTGCAAGTAATGGAGTCACTTACTGGGCCGCTGCCTTTAGAGTTAGCAGCTCCACCTGTCGGCGCTCAACACTCTGAGAGAGAGAGAGACGAGAGAGAGAGAGACGAGAGAGAGAGAGAGAGAGACGAGAGAGAGAGGGAGACGAGAGAGAGAGGGAGACGAGAGAGAGAGGGAGACGAGAGAGAGAGGGAGACGAGAGAGAGAGATGGATATCGAAAGGAAGAGGTCGGGTTACAGGAATCCATTAATTGCCACGGATACGTTTAACACGGCAAGATTGCACAGGTCTGTAATGACATAACGAGGCGCTTAACATCCTTAGCAGAGGGGAGATGGAGATGGAGGGGAGAATAGTGTTAGAACGAAAGTGCAGGGAAAATGTTTGCTGCGTCATTTTTCTCACCATACATTTTCAGTTTGGAAAAAAAAGCCATTAAAAAAATCTGAGGGGGATGCACACCTTTGTTCTACTCATATGTGTGAGATTTGTTTGTTTAGTTTGTTTGTTTATTTATTTATTATCTGGTTGCCGGAGGGATTGAACAGGTATTGCAATGGCTGTCCATCCATGTGTGTTGGGGGGGCCACAGGTTGCCATCTCTGATTGCGCTTGTTTAATTTTGTATATATATATTTTTATACTCCTCGGGGGGCTAAACACCTTTGTTGTGCTCACATGTTTGTTTGTTTTGTTTGTTTGTTTGTTTGTTTGTTGTTGTTCCCTCCCAGTCCGTGGTCAGGAGAACGGGCTGGATGGGACCAAAGCAGGTGGCATAGCGGGCCGTGGAACAGAGCGAGGCAGGAGGGGGCGTGGCAGAGGCAGAGGTCAGTCCAGAGGTCACCAGAATCTAGCCATCCCTTCACTTCACACACCACATGCTTGACTTGTGTCTAACCTATTTACTCAAGCAAACACACACACACACACACACACACACACAGACCAATCACACATGCTAGACCTGTCACTAACCCATTCACACACACCACACCTGCTAGACCTCTCCCTAACCACAACACTTTACACACAACATATGCTTAGACCTGTTCCTAACCCTTTCTCACACACACACACACGCGCGTGCTACACCTGTTACTAACCCATTCACACACACACACTAGACCTGTCCCTAACCACAGCACTTCACACACAACATATGCTTACACCTTACACCTGTCCCTAACCCGTTCTCTCTCTCTCTCTCTCTCTCACACACACACACACTCACACACGCACACACACACACAAAACAGATATGCTAGACCCGTCACTAACCATCCTTTCTCTCTCTCACACACACACACTCTCACCACATGCTAGGCTTGTACCAAGCCCATTCATACACACACAACACATACGCTAGACATGTCCCTAACCACAGCACATCACACAAACAACACGTTAGACTTGTTACTAACCATACACACAACACACATGCTAGAGCCGTCACTAACCTATGAACACACAACACAAGCTAAGCCCGTTCCTAAACACACACACATACAAAATGACATGCTACACCGTAATGATTCACATACAACACACATGCTAGACACACTGGGCACAGGAAAATATTTCAGTAATGTGGATTAGTGACCAGCCTAGCTAAATTAATTCAGAGTAAATGTAAACCTTGTAACATTAGGGAGGGAGGATGGAGCTGTCTGGCGCCTCTATTAGATAGTTTGCTGCTTACTGAGTCAGTTTGGTTTGGCTTGTTACTGATCAATGTAGTAATTGTGGAATACGCCCTAGGGTTCTATGGGGACAGGAGTACCTTCTCCCCCTGATCCTTTTGGTTAACTTTTTACTTGTAGGATGATTATACACTTGCCCTTATAGTCTAACAAGGAAAAATAATGATGTGGGATCTTTCAGTAGAATTATGGCTGGCTGCATGGTGTTTCACGTGTGTTTTTGTCCTTTTAAAGGAGCCGGGAGACGAGGTGGACGGTTTTCGGCGCAGGGCATGGGGTAAGTATGTCCCCTATTCCCCCCCCCCCCCCCCTTTTTTTTTTTTTTTTTTTACAGCTCTTATCTGTGTGGTTGACTTCGCAGTCCACATCTCCTTTAGAGAACCCAGTATGTGTACTTACTACTTACGTAGGGGTCGGACCAGAGGACCCTACACCGTGGCGGTATTATAATAGCTGGAGAAAGTGGGGAAGTCATGCCCCCATTCATTTCAGTGGGAAATACTAGGCTAGTGCATTCAGCCCACAAAGTTTCAAAGTAGAGGGCTCATTTCCGCCAATTTACTTGGCCACTTAGGTGCCACGGTAGTGACTGATGAGAGGTAGAGCAGAAAGCTATATTGAGGAAGGGCATTGGATGTTCAGAAATGGACTGTGACGCGTTTCGAGGACACCCTTGCGCATAAGCTCAGCGTGGAGCACCCACCAATCAGCATGGGGGAAACAGGGGGGCGGATGTAATGACATTTCTGGAAAATGGCGGGGAGGAAGTGCCTTGCTATAATTGGCTGAAGCTAACCAGCCAGATCTTGACCCCCTGTCCCACACAAACGCTGAGAGTCCCAATGGCCCAGTGTGACCCCGTGGTGTTCAGCGTGGGCAGTTTGCAGAGATTGATGAGGGTGCTGGCAGGTTGGCAAGGAGTAGCCTAGCAGCCATTGCTGCATCAACTGTGCAGCAGTCAGCCTGCCTCACTTGCCCTCCTTGACTCCATTGACCCAGACTTCAGCCAGCACTTTATTGACTCCATTGACCCAGACTTCGGGCAAGCAAGGAAGGAACAGTGTTGGATTAAAATGACCTTTGTTTTTTTTTTTTGCTCAAACATTTGGCGTGTTTCCTGAATCTGCAGTGGGTCCAATACTGTATGTGCCTGGCTTAATACTCAAGCTGCAGAAGAAAAAGGTATAGGGTAAGTATGTCCCCTATTCCCCCCCCTTTTACAGCTCTTATCTGTGTGGTTGATTTCGCAGTCCACATCTCCTTTAGAGAACCCAGTATATGTACTTACTACTTACATAGGGGTCGGACCAGAGGACCCTACGCCATGACGGTATTATAATAGCTGGAGAAAGTGGGGAAGTCATGCCCCCATTCATTTCAGTGGGAAATACTAGGCTAGTGCATTCAGCCCACAAAGTTTCAAAGAAGAGGGCTCATTTCCGCCAATTTACTTGGCCACTTGGGTGCCACGGTAGTGACTGATGTGAGGTAGAGCAGAAAGCTATATCGAGGAAGGGCATTGGATGTTCAGATGTTGATGTTCAGCCTCACTTGCCCTCCTTGACTCCATTGACCCAGACTTCAGGCAGCACTTTATTGACTCCATTGACCCAGACTTCAGGCAGCACTTTATTGACTCCATTGACCCAGACTTCAGGCAAGCAAGCAAGGAAGGAACAGTGTTGGATTAAAATGACCTTTGTTTTTTTTTTTTTTGCTCAAACATTTGCCGTGTTTCCTGAATCTGCAGTGGCTCCAATACTATATGTGCCTGGCTTAATACTCAAGCTGCAGAAGAAAAAGGTTTCAGTTACTGGGATGGTGGTTGTCTGTTGTGTACAAATTCAGCTCAAAACAGTTTGAAAGATATATATATATATATAATGTTGCGCTTTTATAAAATGCCACTTGAGTAGAAGTGCCACCTGTTCAAAATGTATACCCCACACAGAAAACCAGCAGTGACTGTTGCTGTATAACAATCTGCATTAAAACAGTGGCATACCTGAAGTCCAGAGCCGCTCGCTGTGCTTGCGTAACAGGCCCAGAGTGCTTTGTGAGTTAATGTGTTTACTTAGGGAGCATCCTGTACCAGTTCACTAATGAAGGGAATTGCCAACATGGAGGCCTCTCGGAGCGAGCTGATTTATGCGGCTGAACATTTTTTTGCTGAGCGTGGAGTAATTCATGGGCTCAGAAATGTTGTTTGTTGCCGAAGCATTCACCCAGTGACTGCATATAACAATTGGGTTCGTCTGGTTTATGGGTCGGGTAGCTTTTGCGAGTAAACAGAGGGTAAATGGTAAAAGGACTGCATTTATATAGCGCATTCCTATTATCGGCAGAGTACCCGAAGTGCTTTACATTGACTGCCTTGCATTCACCCATTCACACATGTTTTCACACCAATTGCGAAGGCTGCCATGCAAGGCGTCAGTCGGCACACTGGGAGAAGCATGGGGTTTCGTGTCTTGCTCCAGGACACTTCGAACCAGCCAGGAGAAGGTGGAATTGAAACGGTGACTCTTCGGTTGCGAGGAGACTCCTCTACCTGAGGACTGAGCCACTGTCGAGGGAGCACTAACAAATTTGTGTTGAGAAAAGGCAAACTTGGGCCACAGACAACTCAAGGGGCTTTAGTCAATAGGAACTTTATCCATGCATTGGGCGTGGGCACAACTTTGTGTGTGTTTGCTGCATTTTCAAGTGATTGTTCATCTAGCCTACCCCACCAAGCTAAACTGGGACTTTTCCACAGTGTTTCTTTTTTACATTACACTTAGCTCTTATCCAGAGCGACTTACAGATATTTTACAGGGTTTCAGTTACAGTCCCTGGAGCGGTGTTAGGTTGGGGTGGGATTCGAACCTGCGACTCTCTGATCCTCCGATCCCTCCGATGCTGCATTTATCACACAGGGCATGGGGTTTTCAGAGTACGAAAGAAGAATCAATATCTTGTCTTTCAGCTGCTGTGGTTTGTGTTTGCTGGAGAAACGTACTGTTCATTAGCCTTGAAGGCAAGCGTTGCCCACAAACATGGTTTTGTTTTTGTCTGTCCGCATTGCAGTTGTGCATTTTCTTTCTCCTTATTTCCTCCAAGGACAGGTACCCTCTGGGGAAAAAATGGGGGTTGGAGCTGTGGTCTAGTGGTTAGGCAGTTGGTCTTGGGATTATAGAGTTGCAGGTTCAAATCCCACCCTATCCATGACTGAAATGCCCTTGAGCAAGGCATCTAACCCATACTGCTCCAGGCGCTGTAACTGAAACCCTGTAAAATAACTGTAAGTTGCTCTGGATGAGAGTGTCAGCTAAGTGTAATGTAATAATAATCTAATAAAAAATGTTTCGAGCAGACTGATGTTCTGGGATTTTGACGAGGAACAGATTAGTCACTGCAGCTGAAATCAGTGGATTTTTTAGCATCTAGTCTTAGCACCTACCCTTTGATAGGCATCACGTCATTGTCGGTGCCTCAGAGGTAGCTAGCTGCCTGGGGTGTGCTGGTGACACCTTGCTGCTGTAGGAAAGTTGTTAGAGAGCTGTCAGGAGCCCGGTGTGTGTGTGTGTGTGTGTGTGTGAGTGAGTGAGTGAGATGTCATCGTGACTTTGAGTTACTGGAAACGAGCGTGTTTTGGCTTCTCTATAATTGTCCCCCCTGGAAGTCGCACCTTGATGATTCAGCCCAGCTAGCTTGACAGGAAGTTTTAAGAATAGCAGTTTTAAAGAGCGGTCTGATGTTGGCAAACCGTGTGTGTGTGTGTTATCCCACTGTGAATGATGCATCTCCTGACTGGGAAGTACAGATCCATATATAGCCAGAACTGTCTTCCTAAGCAATATCCTGTTGTGTCTGGATAAGAATAGAGATGGGATCTTTCAGTCTTGAGCTGTTTGTTTGTCCCATGCATAACCATGATGACCTCTCTTCTCCTGCCTGACTCGACCCCCCCCGCTCCCCCCAGGACGTTTAACCCCGCGGACTACGCCGAGCCGACCAACGCAGAGGACAACTATGCCGGCGGCAGCACCTGGTGCAACACCGAGTTTGACTCTGCTCCAGGTGAGTGATGAGCACATCTGTACGCTTACTCGTGTACACCATGTTTACATACGTACTATGGCTGCACGATATTGGAAAAATGTGCGATTTGCAGTAACATTGCCGGATGTTGCGATGACGATATTTTTTGCGATAAATTAAAAAAAAAAAAAAATTTAAATATAGTTTAGACATTTAAATATGTAAATATAGTTTAAACATCTTTCAGCTTAATCTTCACCGCTCTGCCGTAGCCAGTGTGCAGCCTATGGGGGTGGATATCAAGGGCACTAGGACTCCATTTGATTTCCCAAATATCTTCATATGTGGAGTGTGAAACATCTTATACATATCACAAAACATGGCTTAACTGCTGTAAATGGGACATGACTATCACGATATTGTATACTGCAATATCACAATCTTTCGATATATTGTGCAGCCCTAATGCGTACATTGACTGATTTGTGTAAACCATACTTGTGTGTGTGTGTGTGTACACAGTGCTGTATATGTATTCAATAAGGGATGTCTTTACCTAGGTACCTCGTGCTTGTATGAGTCTGTGTGTGTGTAGAGGGTATGCGTGTCTGAACTTACTTAAGGCACATGTATCTCCTTGTGTGTATGTGTGTAGTCTGTTTACTCTGCGTTCCCCTACACCTCTATTAGCTTATTATGTCCTCCTTTTGTAAGTGGCTTTGGATAAAAGCGTCTGCTAAGTGTAATGTGTTTGTTCCCTGGACACAGGAGCCTGGAGAGGAGCTGCTACAGAGGAATGGGGCACAGAGGACTGGAACGAAGACGTAAGAGATAGGCCTGATGCTATAGGACCACACACACACACACGTCACACCATTCACATAGCCATTCCTGATGTAGTCAATGAATGTAATGAAGTCAAAATGCAGTAACTGCATATTTTGTCAAAACTAAATTTAGCCTGTATATTGACTTTATAACATCTCTGTTCTCTTGTGACCAAATATCTTGCTTCCTCGTATTAAGAAAGTACATAAAAGCATCACTACTATTATACCTACAACCAGTGGTTAAATTAGCTTTCCTAAGGAGGGGGAGCCCTTCTTTACTCACAGTGGTCAATATCTCACTTTATTGTATTACTGTAAATACTGTAGCAGACACACACACACACACACAGTGGTCAATATCTCACTCTATAGTATTACTGTAAATACTGTAGCAGAGGAAGCTCAGCTCCAGCTGGCTGTATTGCTGAGGTGAGGAGGGGCAGCTGAGCTTCGGTTAAAGACATTTAAACACGTTAGACTGGGCAGTATGACTGCTTTCAAGGCATTTTTCTCAGTTGCAATGTGCACATAGTTACTGCACTTTGCCTTTGTAGGGAAGCATTGTTGTGGTGCTGTAGTCTCACCAGGTGTCTCTATCTCCCTGCAGCTTTCAGAGACCAAGATATTCACTGCCTCCAGTGTAGCCTCCATGCCTCTTCCTCAAGAGAACGTAACCATCACTGCTGGACAGAGGTGCGTGGCACGCTTGCACACACACACACACACTCACACTCACAAAGTGTTCAGAACATGCCTTAGTAGGTGGATTGGATAGAGGCTTACACACACACACACACACACACACACACACACACACACACAGCATTCAGAACATGCCTTAGTTGGATGGATGGTAAATGAAACATGCACAGGTGGAAATGTTAGTATGCACCAGTTACTGTGTCTGTGCACCAATACGGTTAGAGGAAATAAGAACTCCCATACACTGCCCATTCTGCAGCCAGATTTATTAACTTGCGATGTTTCGGTCATAGACCTTTGTCAGGTTGCTTCATAGGTACCTGATGAAGGCCTATGACCGAAACGTCGTAAAGTTCATAAATCTCGCTAGCAGAATGGGCACTGTGCGAAAGTTCTTATTTCCCTAATAGTATTATGTTATTGTAGTATACTAACATTTCCATCTGTGCATGTGTCATGCAAGTTAGACTGCAGTCATGTCCAAAGCACCTGTCTTCTCTAGAGATGTGCAAAAGCTCATTTTCTTTTTGCACCAATACTGTTAAAACTTGCAGCTACTAATGACCGTCTGTGTCTGGTTTTTCCTGCAGGATCGACCTTGCCGTGTTGCTGGGCAAGACTCCGCCCTCCTCCGCCTCCGCCGAGCCTGACCCCTCCTCCATGGAGGCCCAGCAGCCACCCTCGCTCTCCCAGTCCCTGGTCTTCAGCAACTCCAAGCAGACCACCCCCCTCTCCCAGCCCCCTGCCACCTCCACCTACAACCAGCACAGCATGGTCAGTGTAATATGTCTGGAAAGATGCTCACTCAGCCAGATCACAGTAGTCAAAAGAGCTAAGTTCGCTCATCATCAGGCCAGAACTGAAGAAGCCTTGAACGTGAAAGGTCTTGAAGCTGCAAAAGTGCAGTTGCCTACAACTTAGCCCATTTGACTTCCATGGCCAGTGCACCTCAGTACACTCCTTTAACCGTCGTGCACATCTCATGGTAAATAAGGCTAAATGTGAAAACAGAATGTATGGAGAAATAATCACACAAACCAGAATGGTTATGTTGTGTACAGGCGTGATATGTTGTACCAAAGCCTGTACTATACTTCTTTCTGTACAGTGGTCTGGCTGTGCTTCCATTGACATAGTTGACACCAGTAGAATCTTTACTGACCAATCAGCGAACAGCGTGAGCAATAACATCGACTTTGCGTGCTACCAGAGCCATAGAATGTAGTACACAGTCGACGTCAAAGCCCTTTTGTCAAAATCAAAAGAGTCTTTAGCCACTTCAGTACAGGTCCCTTCAGTTCAGTCTCGCTGCTTTGTCATCCTTCTCTGCACATGTTCCCACATCGCTATGGCAACTGAACGATTTCCTTTCTCTCTCGCTCTTTCTTTCCCTCTCTCTCTCGCTCTCTCTTTCCCTCTCACTCGGTCTCTCTCTCACTCGGTTTCTCTCTCTCTCTCTCTGTCCCCCTCTCTCCCTCTGTCTCCCCCCTCCCTCCCCCTCCCTCTCTGTCTCTCTCCCCCTCCCTCCCTCTCTCTCCCTCTCCCTCCCTCTCTCTCTCCCTCTCTCTCTCTCTCTTTTCCTCTCTTCCCTCCCTCCTATACCCTCATCTCTCCCCTGCTGCAGGTCAGCATGCTGACCAAGGGCTTTGGTGAGGTGGGCGAGTCCAAGGCTGGCAGCACGGGCCCCACCAGCGGCTCCCAGTTCCTGGAGCAGTTCAAGACGGCCCAGGCCCTGGCCCAGCTGGCCGCCCAGCACTCCCAGCCTGCTCCCCCCAGCACGGGACCCTCTTCCTGGGACACAGGCTCCAGCTCCCTGGGCCAGTATGGTAAGCTAAGATAGCCACTCAGTCCCCTAGTGCCAGTTACACCTCCACATGTCAATCCCCTGATGCTGGTTATACCTCCACTTGCACAGGTGGCAGTTCAGATCACATACTGCAGGTAAAATGATGATGATGATGATGATGATGATGATGATGATAATAATAATGATGACAATAATTGTTATTGTTGTTGTTATTGTTATTATTATTGTTATTATTATTGTTATTATTATTGTTATTATTATTGTTATTATTATTATTATTATTATTATTATTATTATTATTATTATACTTTTATTTATTTATTTGTATTAAGTGAAAGAAAAGGGGCTAGATATGAAACACTGTGGTGCAAGCTTTAGCATGTAGTATCAGGAAGAATGTTGTTGAATGCAGCTTGGCTTTTCAGGGTTAAAAACATTAATTTATATACTCACTAAGTTGTGACCAATGAGTCTACAGATTAGATCAGTATATTTTTCCCCTAATGGGATGGACATGGAAGAACTACTGTCTCTAAAACTATGGTCACAGTCACAAAATGCTCCCTGTAGTCACTGTGGTTGCTGCATGGTTGGTAATTGTTGCTCAACAGAATTTTAAGATAATCCAGTTTTACAACAAGCTTGGTTGGGTTTGCGCAGTATGTGGTTTTAACCTCCCACGGAAGAACGGCTTCTCTCTTTTGACAACAAAAAAAACCCACATGGCTTGGTTTACGGTTTGAGTTATCACATCAGAGCTTGTGCTTAGAACAAAGATGGTAGATAGCCAGAGCACGATACTTCCTGGTACGTCATGTCTATGGCAACAAAGTGTGGGATCAGTCCGTGCTGTATAGATAGGCGTGTCACTGACGTGTTTGGCTCTAGTAGCTAGTACCGCGCACGAAAAAAATAAACTCGGTGCACACCTGAATTAAAGTTGATTTTCTCTGGAATGGAGAGTCATACGATCACAACATTTTCCTTAAAGGGGCAGGGGAGTTTGGAGGTCATCATGCCGTGTCTGAAATGTACACCCATTGTTTAGAAAAATTAGGCTTTTCAACATTGTGAAATTCTAGGCTTTTGCCAAAGACCTCAGTGTTACAGAGCGTGCCTCTGCACTACACAAAGGGGGATTAGCAGCCCCGCCCTCTTAGTTCCAGGAAGTGGCTCATCATGAAGGATCTTGCTCTGCCTATCTAACATCTTTGCTCAGAATACTGTGTTCTTAGAATGTCAATTCTCAGAACTGTCCCTGTGTGTGTCTGTATGTGTGTGCCTGTGTGTAGATCTGAAGGGGGGCCCCGAGGCGTCCGTGCACAGCCCCTTCACCAAGCGCCAGCCCTACGCTTCCTCCTCGAGCACCGCCTCCATGATGGACGCCTTCATGCAGGACAAAACCACACCCCCCCAGCCCCCTCCTTCCTCCTCCTCCTCCTCCGCAGTGGCCCCCCTCTCCCCTGCCGCCTCCCCGCTGCCCAAAGCGGGGGCCCCTGGCCAGCAGGTGTCCCCCGGCCCCGCCGAACCCCACGGGGCGGGCCTGCCGCTGCAGCAGCAACAGAAGCTGAAACAGCAGAAGAAGAGGGCCTCAATCACCACTAAGGTTGGTGCACACTTTTCTGTGGACAGGTTTGGTCTTTCACAGTGAGAGTCACTGGGTTAGTGGCGGCCTAGCAGTTAAGGTGTTGGACCTGTCACCGCAGGAGTGCGGGTTCGAATCCCGGGTCGCCAGTAGTGCCACTGAGGTACCCTGAGCATGGTACCGTCTCCATGCAATGGGATTGTCACTATTATTAATCTGAATTAGCCAGCCCAGCTTTCGTCACTTGAATGATTGAAAAGTATTAATCTGTCTTTATTTAGTCATCTGTACTTAAACACAGTAATGCTCTTGGTCCCTTTCACCTAAAGTAAACCTCAACCTGAAGGTTTTCAAAAACATGGCGGTGACGTTTTTTTAGAACTGGAGATTTCTCTCACGATGCAGTGATGTTAGATCATGTAAGCCTGAGTCTTTATTCTTAACTCCTAAAACTCACTAAGAGGTGTATCACCCAAAGGCTATGCCAGAGGGAGACGGAGAGAGGTCTTCCAGCTCGTCTGCTTGATTTAGAACGGGCAAAGCAGTGATGTAGTTCAGCAGTTTAATCACTGCTTATGTAAAACCTGAAACGACTAATTGGAAGGATGTGTGGGTCTTGAGATCGGAAGGTCATAAGTTCAATTCCTATACCAGTAGATAAAAAGGGCGGCTTGAGCAAGGCTTCCAAAATCACGTTGCTCCAGCAGGGGTCTGTCTCTGTGTACCTACTTCACTGCAGGCAACTCTGGATAAGAACGTCAGCTGCCTGCAGCGTAATGGACTGTCATGGAGGACTCCATGCTGCATTAGGAAAGGCAGAACACAAGGCAGGGGAGAACACAGAGAGGGGAGAAGTTTGTCCAGGTAGCTGTGTCTGTGGAGTGAAATGTGTTCTTTATTTCGTATTCATCAGATCCCATCGATGGCGGTGGAGATGCCGGGCTCGGCTGATATTTCGGGACTCAATCTGCAGTTTGGAGCACTGCAGTTTGGGTCAGAACCGGTTCTTCCAGAGTACGAGACTGCACCCACTGCTCCAACAACAACGCCTGGCAACCAGGCTCAGAACAGCCTCTACACAAGTGGCAGCAGGTTGGTAATGTTTTTTTACACGCGCACAAGCACGCATACACACGCACGCATGCATACACACACAGACGCACGCAGATCGGTGTGTTTTTAAGCGGCCCAAAAACCCTTCTCACCCCTAAAGCAATACTAAGTTTTTGTCTTCGGTCATGGAAGCGGAATTGTCTCTCATTCGAACTACAGAGAGACGACTCGCTCTTTTAAGTTGCTTAGTGCGGTTATAGCCCATACAGGGTGGCAAAGCGAATTCAGAAGTGCCTTTCACCCATTTACAAGTTGATAAACCACTGAAACTATTTTGAAAATTATTTGAAGGTTGAGAAAAATGACTTGGTGTTGCTTTAAAGGGCAGAAGATGGCCTTTCAACATGTGTTTCTATCCTAATTACCCTCTCCTTCTCTCATCAGTGAGCCCACCCCTGTCCTCTCCAATGCCAGCCAGATGGAACTCTACGAGCAGAGAACCAATCAGACGCGGCGCTACCCACCCTCCGTCTCCTCGTCCCCCCAGAAGGACATGCAGCCGAAGGTGAGCACATGGGCGCATCCATCACACCGCGCACCCACAATGCACCCTGCCTTGCTGCTGTGTGTGTGTGTGTGTGTGTGTGTGTGTGTTTTTCTTTCTGCCTTTAATTAAGGTTCCCTGTGGCATATGTTTGTCCTGCTTGTTATTGCTGTCGGTGATCCTCAATGGGGGCCACAGTGGACAAGTAGTCTCTGTTTGACTTTACCCAAAATGCAGTGCACTTTATTCACACTCTAGTCTTTCAGACTCTACATCCAGGCATGTATGTGATAATTTTTCCCCATTTTCTTTTCACAGAACGGCTTCGGTTCTCTCCAGACCACGCAAACTCTTGAAGGTAGGTCTCATGTTTGCACAGACCAGAGCAGACAATCCTCCTACCCCAACTATCCTCTTACCCAGCGTTGTCTTTTCTTTCTCCAGTTTGAAGGCACGCATGCCAATGAGAATGTAATGTGTTACAGAAATGGGCTAGGACTAGTGAAGTCCTCTGCATTGCAACATTAATGCCCTCTGTGGTTGGTGTTCACACGTCGGAGACAAGTCTTGGTGTTATTCTTCCGTATTTAGTGTTGGAGCATAGATGAAGCATGTTTTACCTGCCGATTAGAGTCTTGAAGGGTCACTTATGATTTAGGTTGTACTGTTGTGTGTGCGTCTGTCATGTTCCAAGAGCAGTCTCATAATACAGTCACAGTCAGTATGTTACACAAATTAGGTTTGCATTCTTTAAGCTCGGGATGTCATGCATGCAACGTGCTGATGCACATCCTGCCTCTCTGCAGCTGCAGCAGGCTCTGCAGTGCCGGTGAAGCCCCCCTCGGATGCCACCGCCCCCTCCGTCTCCAGCATGGGCTCACTGGCTGACGGAACAACAGGTCCCGCCTCTTTATTGACCACAGCGAATCAGACGTCGTTGAACGCACTGGGCCACAGTGAAGACCCTTCCACGAATTCTATGGCCCCATCTCAACACAGCAAGTAAGACCTGTTGATTTGTTTTTAGTGTGTGAGGTGAGTGCAACCTTGTGTGTGGGTGTGTATCTATTGGTTTATAAGGGTTATGGATCATCATAGCTTTAGAGGTATTTTATTGTTAATCTATTTATTTATTTATTTATTTATTTATTTATTTATTTATTTATTTGATGTATTTTAAAAATGTGTAATATGTGTAACTTTACCTGCTTTGGCCATGAAATAGCAATGGTAGCTCAAAATGGCAATAAACTAAATAAACAAACAAAAATCATAGCTTTAGAGATGTCTGAGATGCTAAATGCCTTATTTTCTCTCCTAGTTCGCTTCCTTCCCAGCAGAACTGTCTGGCTCCTTCCTCTTCGGTTCGCACCCCCAACTCAAATTTACTGGTAAGCTCTGAGCTGCTTTCCAGAACAGTGATGCCCTTAATAGAACTGTCCAGAACTAATGAGCAAAGTCTCTGACGTAACCAGTCTACATCTATTACTTAAACCCAGTTTTGCTTTTTTGGGTAGCACTTTATAATCATTTATAAACATATCTGCAAATCTTAAAGCAAACAGAGAAGATGATAGACAGAAAAGCAGCAGGCTGAGAGATAGCAAATGGCATAAAGACAAACAGTCTGACATCCAGACAGATATGTGTCAGTATGTTTATGAATGATTTACTGATGAGAAATAGTGTAAAAGTAATGGGTACCAAATGATGAACAAAGTGTTATGTAACAAATGCAAAATAAATGCTTATTAGGGAGTAGTTATTATAAAGTGCTACCTTCTTTTTGTTTCGTTTTCTTGTCGTATGGTGTCTTTCCTAACTGTCTGCTTGTGACCCTTCCCATCAGCATGGTGGGGTAGATGGTGACTCCAGCCTGCACTCCTCATCCTTCCCCTCCGTGTCCGGCGTGGGCCCCTCCTCCGTTCCCCCCTCCTCCTCTTCGTCGTCCTCGGGCGCGGCTGTGGTCTCCCTGAGCCCCGCGGCGCAGCCCGCTTCCTCCTCTTCCTCCTCGGTGGGAGCGGTCCCCGGGGGCCCCTCGGCCCTGGGCCCCGTGAGCGGCCTGGCCATGGGCCTGACCACCGCGGCCGGCGCCGCCGCCACCTCCATCATTCCCCAGCCTGTCGCCGTGGCAACCGCCTCCGTGGCCTCGTCCTCCTCCGCGCCCGCCCCGGCCTCCTCGTCCTCCGCCTCCTCGTCACGCAGCACAGCTGCCTCAGGTGGGTCATCAGCGGCCTCTGGTAGACTTATCCAATTCTTTAAACCCTGATATTTTCTTGAGATGATACTCCAGTATGCCAATATGTCACATGTGGGTCAGTAGGTATGGCCAACTAGCGCAGTAAAAGTGAAGGATTTAATGTATTCCTGTGTTTGTTTATTACAACTTTTCATATGGAATGCAAGACACTTGTACAAACTCACACACACACACCTGGGCTGTTGCAGGTGCCTTGTGGGAGTGTAGACACACCTGACTGACTGCAGGGGTTTAGTCCAGCTAAGGAGCATTTGACCCAGCCACGCAAATGAAAAATCTCCAAATGTTGCTCATGGAAGGATGGACAGATAGATAGATGTACTTTCTTAATCCCAAGCTGGGAAATTAAAAAAGAAGAAATTAAAATGGCTATATTACTAAACTTATTCAGATAGAGATTTTGAAATGATTGTATCTGCTAAATGCCCTGTTTGGAAATGATGGCTAGGATATCTGCATCTGTTCTATTCTGGGCAGCAGGTGTGTCCTAGAAAACCTGTCTTAGGTTGTCTTTGATTGTCATGCTGCTCTTGACCAACAAAAGAAGCCGTTCAGACTGCAACGCTTTTTTCCTCAGCCAGCACACAAACTCAATTGTTTCCCTATTGAATGACGAGGCTGATGAGCGGTTTGACTACTGCAACGCACCTCACGGCTTTTTCTGCCTGCGCCTTGCTCAAAAAACAGCAAGGCTTCTGAAAAATGCAAGATGCACAAAGTTCAAATGTGTTCAACTTTTGGAACGCGCTTTTTTCTACAGTGGTTGACTCAGTGACTCGCAGACAGCTGAGTTTAAAATATCGATGGTAAAAAATGGAAGACCGTATGTAACATCAGACGAATCTTGCCATTTCCAGCAAGCGCCTACTTAAGCTCTTGGATTTCGGAATACTAGCGATGCTTCTTGTGTTTTGAAGGCGGGAAAAGCGTCCCAGTCTAAACGCCCCCTAAGTTGTCCCTCTATTGGTTTTCTCTGCAGGGAAAGTGTTACACATATGAAATGGGATTCACTTCACTGATTAACACCATGTAATAATTCAGGGTATTCTGAAAGAATGGCAGTGAATGTGGGTCAGCGCAGTGTTTTAGTTGTCCCTCTGCTGGTTTCCTCCGCAGGGAAAGCGCCTCCGAACCTGCCGCCAGGAGTGCCCCCCCTGCTGCCCAACCCCTACATCATGGCCCCCGGCCTGCTGCACGCATACCCGGTAAGCTCCTCCCCTTCACACACACACACACACACACACACACACACACACACCATGGCCCCCGGCCTGCTGCACGCATACCCGGTAAGCTCCTCCCCTACACACACACACGCACACGCGCACACACACACACACACCATACACACACATCATGGCCCCCGGCCTGCTGCACGCAATCCCGGTAAGCGCCCAATACACACACATCATGGCCCCCGGCCTGCTGCACGCATATCCGGTAAGCTCCTCCCCTACACACACACACACACACACATACACATACACACACACACACACACACACACACACACACACACACACAATCATGGCCCCCGGCCTGCTGCACGCATACCTGGTAAGCCCCCAAACAAACACACACAATCATGGCCTCCGACCTAGTCTGATAAACCAGCCACTCATACTACAATTTCGTACAGAGGGTCTGGCTGTGCCGTGCTGAGAAATGTTTTCTTCCTGGAGGTGTAGACTCTGCTGAAGTTTAAAATGATTGGATCTGCCTTTACTCAATCACTAACGTCTGGTTGTGACGTATGCAAGTAGCCTGCCTATAACCCTGCCTACACACTACAGTTTAAATGTAGTGCACAAAGTAGACGTCATCACTCACGAACATGCTCTCTGCTCCCTGATTGGTCTGGTAGAGATACGACCAGAGTCAATGGAGCCACACCAATGGAAGCAAACCCAGGCTACCACCGTAGAGAGAAAATAATGGAGCGGAAGTGCGTAGGCAGGCTTATACCTACCTGCTCACTGCTTCTGTTTAATTTCTAGCCTTGTTTGAGGATTTGACCTTGGGCTCTCCTGAAGTGAAATGAAGGATGGGGGGGGGGGGGGGGTGTATGTGTTGTATCGGCCTGTTGTGTGGAATGTAAGCCAGCTTAGGCATGTGTGGAAGTAAGCCAGCTGACTTGGATCACTGTTACCATGGTAACATGGTGGGATGGTGTGTGTGGGTGTGTGTGTGTGCACAAGAAACCCAGCATCCTGTAGTAAAATCATTCAGCCCTGCTCTACAAGGCTGCCCAGGCACCAGGGTTTTACTTTGTGTTGGGAACATATGATTAATGCAAGAAAGGCCAGCACACCAAGCATGCCCATTTGTCTGTGTACTAAAGCAGTGAGCAATATATAAGGGATGATGCACAGTCAGCAGGCCAATGCCACAAAAAAAAAAAAAAACCCTGACAGAGTGACGCAGTATGCATTTTGTTTCTTCCTCTAAATTCGATTTGTTCAAATTGCAGTTTCCTAGCAAAGCTCTTTTGCTGCCCCTCTTACACACACTCTGATTGACAGGTTGTTGTTAGGGATATCAGACATCAGAACGTTGGGATGGTCCATTCAGTTCAAAGGAACATTGGAATTTTCAGACTTTCCAGACTTTGAAAAGTCGGGAATTTTGTGTAAAAGTCTTGCGTATGGGAACATTTTACAGTATGCTCAAATGGGATATGGGTTGTGGAAAAAGTCTGGAAACGGTCTGGAATTTTTATTTAGAAAAAGAGCAAGCACCCTGAGGAACTTCCTGCCACGCTTCGCTGAGCCATTTGATAGTTATGGTAATGGTCAAAGGAGCGAAGTTGTAAGCAACTGGACTACTTGGAGCTTGAAGATGTTTCCACCCTTGACAGTTGACTCATGTGACCCTTTGTTGTGGAATGAGGGGTGTGGTCTACACCTCCACCTCCAGTGACTACCATGGTGTGGATGAATGAGAATCTACAGAGACGTCAGTTATGGTAATGCTGTCCCCTCTGTTCCAAGCCACAGGTGTACGGCTATGACGACCTGCAGATGCTCCAGACGAGAATACCACTGGTGAGTCCCAGCAGGCCGCGGCGTTGGCCTACATGCTCTGCTCTGTGTGTTTGTGTGGATGACTTGAACTATGTGCAAAAGTAAAGTCCACCAACCAGATTTTTGCTCCTAATGTGTTTTATTGCCATGACCTCACGTCTGAGGAAAGGTTAGAAGGCTCAAAAATATCATCATCATCATCATCATCATCATCATCATCATCATCATTATCATGAAACAAAACATTGAGAGCAAAAATCTGGTTGAAGCGGACTTCTTCTTTTACACATACAGCTCTGGGAAAACATTGAGACCACTGTAAATGTTCCTTAAATCAGCATCTCTACATGTATGACAGCCATTCCTTTCCAGTGTCGTGTTGAATTTGGAATTTGGAGAAATTGTCAAAATGTCAGTAGTTTACAGAATAAAACAAAAATCCCACATATGCCTATAAATAGTTAAAGCAGAGAAACTGATCATTTTAAAGTGGTTTCAATTTTTTCCAGAGATGTATGTCGCTTGCCCTTTAGCCCTGCTCCCAGTTTAAAATCCCGGGTGTGTGTGCTTGGGCTGCACACTCTGGTGATTTTAAATTGCAAGTGGTGTGATTGGATTTTGTATGCTTGGAAGCTGGCTGGGTATAGTGGGAGAAATGCCTTCACTTTTTTCCAAAAAGGACTCATTTCAAGAATTTTAACTTTGAGTTCCTGTCAGCAACGGCTAGTTGCCAAATGTTGTGTCTCACACTTTTATACAGTTACTAATTTTCCAGCAGTCATCGGTGTGTGTGCTCTTTGGCTTCTCTGTCTGAAAACTAACCAACTATCAACTTACTGTGGGCAGGTACCTTAACATGGATGAAGTCCTAGACTAGGTTTGGCTATGGCTATGGCACTAATCAGTACCTGGGCATCTAATGCTGTAATAACCCATGTAACTGGCTGTGTTTCTGCAGTCACTGTCAATCTGTTGACACAGAGGGCGGATCACGTTTTTATTAGGGGGGTAAAGTGTCTGTTTGGCACTCCAGTTGACCCTGTCCTGCATTACCGTAGCAACACAGGAGGTCAGTGGGTGCCAGACCAATCAGCAGCATATTTGGAGGTCCACCAGCCCTTCTGATGGCTGCCTGGAACTGGAAAGCTGCGACACATACAGTCGCCGTCCTGGGATTTCTCCCACACTACCTGTGTGTCTGTGTGTGTGTGTGTGTCTACCTGTGTGTCTGTGTGTGTGTGTGTGTCTACCTGTCTCTGGGTGTGTGTGTCTGCCTGGGTGTGTGTGGGTGTGTGTCTGCCTGTCTGTGTGTGTGTATCTGTCTCTGTGTGCCTGTGTCTGTCTGTCTACGTCTGTGTCTGTCTCCCTGTCTGTGTGTCGGTCGGAGTGTGTGATGTAAGGAGAGTGCATGGCTGCTCAAATGGTGTTACTTCTGTGATGAATGACACAAGCCCATCGTCTCCTCCCTGCAGGACTACTACAGTATCGCCCCCTTTGCTACCCCGACCACAGCACTGACCGGCAGAGAGGGCAGCCTGACCAACAACCCTTACTCAGGTGAGATGGGCTCCTAGCAACATCATTGTTGGGGCACTGCAACTCGCATAGCAACAAGAAGTAACAGTCTTTGGCCAACATACTAACTAACATACTATTAACTGTATAGCTAGTATTTGCTTGCAGTTCGAATGTACATAAACTAAATTCTTGTAGGAAGTGTGGGTACATCTTTGTTTAGGTTACATAAGCTTACATAAGGAGCATTAATTGGTATGCTGCAGGAGCGTAGCAGCTAGACCGCATTCAGTTTTAGATATTGTTTAGCTCTGTAGTAATCCTACAGTCCAAAGAAGTCAGGAGCAGGCGTGTGCTGATGCCCTATACTTTCAGACGTTTGCTCGTACCCAGGGTTGTGTTGTGTATGTCCGATTACCTCCACATGTTTCAAACCAGCTCATTTTTTGTTTTTCTTTCCTTCACTTTTCCTTTCCCACATGACTTGGGTGCGGGCCCTGGTCTCCCTTTCCTCCCTCTCTCTTTCTCTCTCTCTCTCTCTCTCTCTCTCTCTCTCTCTCTCTCTCTCTCTCTCTCTCTCTCTCTCTCTCTCTCTCTCTCTCTCTCTCTCTCTCTCTCTCTCTCTCTCTCTCTCTCTCTCTCTCTCTCTCTCTCTCTCTCTCTCTCTCCCCCTCTTCTCTGGTCTCTCTTATTTTGTTTTTCTCCCTCATGCTATCTCTCTCTCTCCCTCCCTCCCTCCTCCTTTCCTCTGGTCTCTTTCATTCTCTTATGTTTTTTCTCTCTCTCTCTCTCTCTCTCTCTCTCTCTCTCTCTCTCTCTCTCTCTCCTCTCTCTCTCTCTCTCTCTCTCTCTCTCTCTCTCTCTCTCTCCCTCTCCCTCCCTCCCTCCTCTGGTGTCTCCCTCTTTCTTTCTCTTATTTCCTTTTTCTCTCTCTTTTGCTCTCTCTCTTCCTCCCTCTCTAACCCTCGTCTCTCATGCTTGCCCCCTCTAGCGGGCGACCTGTCCAAGTTCGGGCGTGGCGACGCCTCGTCCCCGGCGCCGGCCACCACGCTGGCGCAGCCGCAGCAGAGCCAGACGCAGACGCACCACAGCGCCCAGCAGCCCTTCCTCAACCCCACGCTGCCCCCTGGCTACAGCTACACCAGCCTGCCCTACTACCCCGGCGTGCCCGGCCTCGCCAACACCTTCCAGTACGGCCCCGCCATGTTCCCGGTGAGAGAGCGCGTCGCATCCACCCTCAGCCCCACGCGTGTATATAAGAGTGTGTGTGTGTGTGAGCCCATCGCTTCCTCAGTCATAAATGCTGTACCCGGCCTCGCCAACACCTTCCAGTACGGCCCCGCCATCTTCCCGGTGAGAGAGAGCACATCGCATCCACCCTCAGCCCACGCGTGTATATAAGAGTTTATCTGTGTGTGTGTGTGTGAGAGAAAGAGGGAGCCCATCGCTTCCTCAGTCATAAATGCCGCACCCGGCCTCGCCAACACCTTCCAGTACGGCCCCGCCATGTTCCCGGTGAGAGAGCGCGTCGCATCCACCCTCAGCCCCGCGCGCATTTAAGAGTTTTGTGTGTGTGTGTGTGTGTGTGTGTGTGTGTGTGTGTGTGTGTGCGCGCGCACCCACGCGTACATAACAATGTAATCTGTGTGTTTGCACATATAAGTGTTTGTGTGTGTGTGTATGTTCATATAAGTGTTTGTGTGTGAAAGACCATCGCTTCCTCAGTCATAAACGTTGCCATTTTTATTTTTTCCATGTGAAATTCCAGTGTGCTTTAGCAAGTCATAAAATGAAAGTGGTTAGATCATGAAAGTGGTTAGATCATGTCTGGAATGCCTCTAGCATTTTTTTTTTCTCTCTCTCTCTCTGTCAAAACATGTAGTTGTTAAAAAACGGTTTCCAAAATGTCACAAGACGTTAAAGAAACGTGTTACATTGAGCTACTGATTTAACAGGTAGTACAGCCGGCCTTGTTCTGAGTCACGGTGCACACTTCTTGTTCTGATTTTGTGTTTTGCCCCTGGACAGGGACAAACGCACTTTCCAGAATTTTGGATTTCATCGCAGTAGTTTTGGACCCAATCCTATATATATTTTTATATAGCACATTTTTAATATTTCTATTAATGTACTTGCACTCGCCTGTAGTTATTTGTTGCTCAAATGTATAATACATAGACTACAATGTATAATATACAATGTATAATAATAGATAGTGATAATTCATTTCATTTATTCGGCACTTCACATTGAACAATCCCAAAGTGCTATAGAGCAAACAATTAAGTGGTCACTAGAAGTTGAAAGTTAAAAGGAGACCCTATAAAATACCTTTTTTTTTTTTTTTTTTTTTTTTTTTTTTTTTTTTTTTTTTTTTTTTTTAGAATATATCTCAATTTAGTAACACATTTACTGATGGCCTACGTGTCTGTGTCCCTGGATCCAGGTGGCGCCTACCTCGTCTAAGCAGCACGGCGTGAACGTGGGAGTCAACGCCTCGGCAACGCCCTTCCAGCAGGCCAGCAGCTACGGTTCCCATGGATACAGCACGGGTAAGATGCCAGTCACCTCTCACACGCAAGTGCCGACACGCACATAGGCATTCGCGCAATCCTATAGAATAGACAGAATAGTTTCCATCCTGCTCGTACTAGGCACACAGAATGGCCTCGGTGACGTAGAATGACATTCTTTAGTCTGTTTTGCGTGCAGACCTTCAGAATTGTTTGATGGATCAGACACCAGGAGTCAGACACACCAAAAACCACCTAAACAGCTCTGCCCTCACAAACCACTGGTGTACCGTACACACACACACACACACACACACACACACACACACACACACACACACACACACACACACTGAATGTTTCTTCGCCAGAGTAGTCCTCCTTTCCCAGGTCTCCGTGCTCTCTCTTAGTTGCCTCTGGATCAACAGCAGTAATCCTGAGTGTCCCTCTCAGTTAAGACCATTGGCATAACTCATGGTGCTCTTAGAAGGGCTTGAGAGCCTCCAGAGGGGTTGTGGTGGGGGGGGGTCGGGGGGTTGAGGTGGGAAGGGGTGGGGGGGTCCTCCATGCGCTGCTTGCTTCTGCTCATTTAGTTCCATCAGCATGTGTGTGAGTGTGTATGGCTGTGTGTACGTGTGTGGGTGTGTATGTGTGTGTTGTACAGGTGTGGGTCAGTCATGTCTCTGTTTCTGCATTTTTATGTTTACTCTTCCCCTGTCTCTCTTTTGAAAACCACTTCACTCCAACATCGAACCATTTCCTCCTCACAAGGCTCCTTGGAGCCACGGCAAACGAAGACCAGTTCAGTCCAGTCCAGTCCAGTTCTGTCCAGTTCAGTCCAGTTCAGCTTAGAGCTGCCTTGCTGTTAAGCGTCTCCTCCTCTTCCTGCTCTTTCCAGACTGCTGTTAGTTAGTTCATCTGTGTTGTTCTCATTGGCTCCTTTTGTCCTGCTCTTGAGTCTCAAGCCAGTTCCATGTAGGGCTCTTGCTTCTTCTTCTTCTTCTTCTTCTTTTTCACCTCAGTTTCTCCTTCTTCTGTCAATTTCTTCTGTTCATTACTTCCATTTGTCCATTATTGTTCACCTTGGCGTCACATTCCACCTGCTTTTGCGGCTTTCTCGCTTCCATTCCACCACCCTCACGCTCATTCTACCCCCACCTCTCCACCCACCCCCCCTCACTTGTGTCTCCACCCTCACGCTCATTCTACCCCCACCTCTCCATCCAGCCCACCCCCCCCCCCCCTCACTTGTGTCCACCCCCCAGACCCCCCCCCCCCACACACACACCACCCCACCTTTCCTCCCTGTCCCTGCCTGGTGTGTTTAACGCTGTGGGCTGCGGCTGTGTGTGTGTGTGTGTGTGTGTGTGTGTGACGTTGCAGGCTATGAGGATATGGGCCAGGCTTCGGCGGGGAGTGGGGATTTCTGTAAGGGCGGCTACGCCACGTCTGTGGCTGCCGCCGCCGCCGCCGCTGCTGCCGCTGCCGCTTCAGCCGCACAAAACAAGCCGGCCAACTCGGTCACCGGCCCAGGAGTCGGTGAGTGCCGCCATACGCCAGTCTGCCGTCCCCTTACCTCCCCCCCCCCAACCACCACCCCCACCCCTGTCTCCCCCATCCTCCACCCATGCCACCCTGTGTCACCACCCACCCCCCCCTACTCCTGTGCCATGGGTCCCTCACTGCTGCGCTTGGACACACGGGGACAGCCGGACCACTAGGGGGCGCCTCGCACCTGTCACGTGCACCGCTGGGGGTTGGCTGGCCTGGGGTCATATGACCAGCTATTACTGGGCCCTTTGGGTCTCTTATATACTCCTTTTTTATTCATTCTTTCTGATTTTCTCTCTATCTTTTTTGTGTTTGTGTGTATTTAGTCAATTCTTTCTTTTTTCTCAAGTTAGCGCCGTGAAGTCAGTCATTGGTTGCCCCAGCATTCATGTTGCACATCGCCATGTCTTGCCATTGCATTTGGCTCCTCATTGCCCCAGTGCTGCTATTCAGATGCCCAACCAGAATTAAATAAAGGGACACGCGCGCGCACACACACACACACAGCCAAAAATATATGTAAATATATATGGGTTATATTTTTGGCTGTATCCATTTTAATGCCAGAATGTGGTCTTAACAGATGTGTAGAGTCAAGAGTACTGTAATTCCCATCAGTGTAATGCCTACAACTAGCTATATGGAGCACATTTCAGTCTCTTATTTCTGCCGTGTCACATCTTAATACAGTACAGAGGAATTCTAAAGCAGAAAGGGCAGTCAAAAACATTTAGGTCTTGAGATTGAGTACCATGTAGAGATTTAAAAGGAACTGAAATATTCAGTCTCTTATTTCTGCCGTGTCACATCTTAATACAGTACAGAGGAATTCTAAAGCAGAAAGGGCAGTCAAAAACATTTAGGTCTTGAGATTGAGTACCATGTAGAGATTTAAAAGGAACTGAAATATTCATTAAAATGAAGGTTGGTTGGTTGATTAACTTTAAAAAGAAGCGCAACGACTGTGGTCTGCCACTGAAATAATCCAGCACAGTTAAACATCTAGAATGGGATTTTGCATGATCTTAATCACAGGATTTTCTCTGAACTCTCTCCTCTTAATCTGGACTGTAGGTCTAGGGGGGGGTAGGGAGCTCGTAGGGACCTGTGCAGGGTGTAGGGGGGTAGGGAGCTCAAAGGGACCTGCGCAGGGTGTAGGGGGGTAGGGAACATGGGTCTCTTTGCCGGAAGTTTTGACTGATATGTTCCTATGTTGCCACTTTTGCAACCCAGTTTTGACTCAGTTTGGTAATTATCATCTTTACCGATCAATGTTTCATAACGTGACAGTCGGTATTCCTCCAAGAGAACATGTACACAGCGGCATCAATTCAAAACATTACGGTGAAAACACTGTGAGCTCGAAACGCTGTGTATATAGGCCATGGGGAAATCTGTATTTTCAAGACTTGATATTTGTTTAGTTTTTAGGGGTAAAATTTCTTGTGGATACTTTAAACCATTTTGACTGGCTGCGAATCTAAACGCCTCCATGATACCATGAGATAGGCAAGGCATTTTAGATGAAGCCACTTTAGTGATCCAGTTCCCTGTGAAGTTAGCTTGGATTTCATTACCTGTGCAGTTAATAGAGAGCCGGGAATACAACGGAGGGACGCTTGTGATCGGAGCGTAGGCAGGGCTTAGGTGGGTATCTTACCAAAGTCTTTCACTACAACGCCGTTCCCCAGGTTTGTGCAACAGTTTATCACTAAACTGACAAAAAAAGAACATCTGGTATCACTCCAAGGAAGCACATAGCCAACAAACCTCCTTTCCCTGCCTTAAAAACAACAGGAACGACTTGCAACCACATGCAACTTCCATTGATGCATTATATTGCCATGGCGACCCAGACAGAGAGTGTGCAGACTTGTGTGCAAGTCTGTGTGCAAGTCAGTGCCTCTTACTTGTTCACATGACTTTTGTTTGCAAGTATGTGTCCACCTGTGTGTTTAGTTCGCTATTGTTTCCTCCCCACTAAATATTCTGGCTGTAGTCAATCAATATTAGTGGATTATTCTCGATGCCTTTCAGTGGCTGTAGTGCGCTTTTGACCTAGGAGTACTGTACTGCCCTACAAAGGCAAAGTGCAGTAACTGTGCAAACATAGAAACTGAAAAAAATGCCTTTAATGTTATCACACTGCCCAGTCAAACATGTTGTTTGGTATAATAGTGGTGGTGATTTCATCTACTTGTTTTAATGGCAAAGAAACAAGCGATTCAGTCAGAAGACAAAGGAGGAGTAATAAAGTCAATTTCCAGTTTAAACTCTGTTTGGCAAAATATGTAGTTGCTGCCTTTAGGCTTTGTAGGGCAGTGTACACCTAATACGTACGGTAGAATGCTTTCTGCCAGTCTGCCAGGATGCTGAATGCTTATGTCTGACTTATTGCCCACTTCTCTCTCTGACTGTTCCTCAGGAGTCTCTGTGACCTCCAGCAACACTGGGGTTCCCGACATCTCGGGATCTGTTTACACCAAGACACAGGTGAGGCTCACACACACACACACACACACACACACACACACACACACACACACACACACCGAAAACCCCACACCTGCACTGACAAGTGTTCACAGTCCACATTACAGCATATTCTTTCTTTAGTGACTAACCTACAAATTCATGTCACAATAGATTTGTGCACAGCAAATGAGTCCAAGACAAATTGTCCCTTTGGGTCAATAAAGAACGTATACGGTGTCGTATTTGTGGTACCGTGAGGTATTGGTTTGATGCGTGTGCTCTGGCACAATAGACCCAAATGAAGAGACGGCCCTAGGCCACTTCAAAGGACTGGGAAACACCGGAGCACTCGGATGCTTCATAAGTGAAGGTTTTTATTGGGTGCTGACAAGGCTAATGTTTCGGCTCTGTACGCCTTCCTCAGAGTCAAAAGTCTCATCTGCACCCATTAAAAACATCCACTTAAGAAACGTCTGAGTGCTCCAGTGTTTTCCTGGCAGGGTTCTCACGGTCATGGAAATCTTGGAAAAGTCATGCAATTTTGTAAATTCACTGAAAGTTTTGGAAAAGTCATGGAATTTTAGTTTCTCCCTAACACAACTACAGCGTTCTGTTATCATAAGGCCTTTAGAGTTGACAGTAAATGCATTGACAGCATTTTTTATGTTAAACATTTCATATTTAGCCCTAAAAGTATGCTACATTCTATGCACTTAAGAGGTGCCGTGAAGTCATAGAAAACTAACTTTAGGTCATGGAAAAAGTCATGGAGAAGTTTTGAAATTTTGTCAGTGAAAAAGAGTGGGGACCCTGCCCTGGGTTCAGTTGTCGTCTCTGCAGTCCTGCTCTGTGAGCACCAAAAAAAAGGGACTGCTTGCAAGTTTTGTGTCTCTTGGAGACTGTCCTTTGGAGACTGTCCTTTGTGCTTTTGTTCAATATTTTGTCTTCTGTTTGTTGTCTCTGCTCTTCCACCTCTCAGCAGTCGTTTGAGAAGCAGGGTTTCCACACGGGCACTCCCGCGGCCCCCTTCAGCCTGCCGTCTGCGCTGGGCAGCGGGGGACCCATCAACGCCCAGGCCGCCGCCGGCTACGCGCCCGCCCCC
This sequence comes from Coilia nasus, assembly GCA_027475355.1. Taxonomy (NCBI): domain Eukaryota; kingdom Metazoa; phylum Chordata; class Actinopteri; order Clupeiformes; family Engraulidae; genus Coilia; species Coilia nasus. The sequence goes on from CM050201.1 coordinate 26,909,812, forward strand.
TTCATGCACATCCTCACCCCCCACCAGCAGCCCCACTCCCAGATCCTGCACCACCACATGCAGCAGGACGGACAGGTGCGTGCATGCTGGCTAGACTACACATGGCAGCCGTGTGTGTGTGTGTGTGTGTGTGTGCAGATCAGTGTCCTTTACGATGGTCTGAAAAGGTCACATTTGCAAATGTAAAAAAAAAAACAAAAAAAAAAACAGATAACATGACAGATTACAGCCGTCTTTTATCTTGTCACAACTCAACTTACTTGGTTTGGGTAGCAGTTGTGCTGGAGCAGAGTGCTGGGCTTAATGAACTAACTGTTTGTGAGTTTATCTGCGTGTATGTGTGCGAGTAAGTATGCAAGTGGTCTGGCTGGGGTGTGTATGCTTGGAAGCTGGCTGGGTATAGTGGGAGAAATGCCTTCACTTTGCAAAAACTACTTTGTTTTAAGAGTTTAAATTAACATTCTGCTGTCAGCAAAGGCTAAACGCCAGAGTTTGTGTGTCACACTTAAACAGCTACTAACTTCCCAGCAGCCATCAGTGTGTAAGCTTTTAAGTTTCTGTCTAAAAAACTAACCAGTTATTAACTCACTATAGGCTGGTTCCCTGGCACGGTTCAAGTCCTAGACTAAGTTTTGTTTTTCCTTTGAGTGGAGATCTTCATTGATTCCCTTCAGTCCAGGACTAGCTTTAACCCATGCGGATCATGTTTTTATTAAGGGGGTGAAGTGTCTGTTTGGCACTCCAGTTGACCCTGTCCTGCATTACCGTAGCAACACAGGAGGTCAGTGGGTGCCAGACCAATCAGCAGCATATTTGGAGGTCCACCAGCCCTTCTGATGGCTGCCTGGAACTGGAAGGCTGCAACACAGTCATTATTTTGGGATTTCTCCCACACTACCTGTCTTTATGAAAGAGAGATGTGTGTGTAAAGTAAGGAGAGTGCATGCCTGCTCAAATGGTGTTACTTCTGTGATGATGGTATGTGTGTGTGAGAGAGCCCTTTGGTTAGACTGTTGAGCTTGTGTGTGTGTGTGTGTGTGTGTGTGTGTGACTGAGAGAGAGCCTTTTAGCCAGACTGGTGAGCTCATGTCTGCATGTGACACTGAGTGAGAGCCTTTTAGTCAGACTGGTGAGCTTGTGTGTGTGTGTGTGTGGGTGTGTGTGTGTGAGACTGAGTGAGATCCCTTTGGTCAGACTGGTAAGCTCGTGTGTGTGTGTGTGTGTGTGACTGAGTGAGATCCCTTTGGTCAGACTGGTGAGCTTGTGTGTGTGTGTGTGTGTGTGTGTGTGTGTATGTGTGAGACTGAGTGAGAGCCCTTTGGTCAGACTGGTAAGCTCATGTGTGTTTCTGTGCTTCTCCCTCCAGAGTGCCTCTGGTCAGCGCAGTCAGAGCGCCTCCATCCAGCAGAAGTCCCAGATCAACAAGTCTGCTTACAACAGCTACAGCTGGGGCGGCAACTAACGACGTGCTCCCACAGGCACACACTCACACTGACACAAACACACACACACACACACACACACACATACTCACATACACACATTTACACTTACATTTTAACACATGTAACTACTCACACTGTCACACGCACCACACACACACACACACACACACACACACACACACACACACACACACACACACACACACACATCCCTCTCGTGTGTCCATTAACCTGATGAAGTTCCCCTTGCCCCCCTTCCCTGTGCCGCCCCGTCGCAGTGTCCAGCGCTCGCCACCGGGGGGCGCTGTGAGGCCGGGGCCGTCTCGTCTTAATGGCCGAGGGGGGTTGTTTATGGTTGAAAATGGCCACTTCCAGAGCCGAGCGCTGAGTGTTACGACTTTTTCTCCCCCCCCCCCCTTTCTTTTGTTGTTTTTAATTTTTTTCCCCCACTTCCTGTGTTTGAGTCCTGTTCTCCTCTGTTCTCTTTCTCCCTTCTCTGGTGTGTGCATCATAGAGCTGTATCCCCGCACCGCCCTGCCCCGCCCCGCCCCCGCCCGCGGTCCCTCCTCTAAAGAATGTCTATAGGCTCGGCTCCTGTATGCTTGTCTGACTGTTTGCGTGTTACATTTCCCTTGGTTTTTCTTTCTGTTTTTCCCCTCTCTTTGTTTTGGGGGGGGGGGGGGGGGGGGGTTTGAGTGAGGGAGGGTCGTGACTGGAGCTGTTGATTATTTTGACACAGACACACACAAACACACAGTCCTTCTTACCCTTTTTGGTTTTGTTTAGTTTTTACCTGTTTTTTCCGTTCTGGTTCGAGGATCTTTAAAATCGGCAACGCAGTTGTGAAGTTTATTTTTTACCAAATATAAATATAAAAAAGATGTATAAAAGTGAGAGCTATATAAAGAGTGTATGTATTTTGTCTGTGTGTTTGTGTGTGCGCGAGCGAGTCAGCGAGCGTCTGCGTTCAAGCGTGTGTGTGGTGAAGGGTGGCCTGTGTGTTTGATCTTGGACTCTATAATGTGGGGCTCATTGTTACCCTGTATGGCACCTTTTCATATGTGTGTAAAAAAAAAAAAAAACCCTCTTTATTTTCTAACTGTAATCCCCACCCCCCATCCCTTATCCCTCTGTTCTCTGCAAGTCGTAGTCTGTCCCGTTCGCCCATATGCGCAGAGTTGTGTGTCTCATGCAATTTAATTAACCAGGGTGCCTAGTTATGCTGTTCGTTGAAGAGGTCAAAGTTCATCCCCTAGGCCACCCTTGTGGTGTGTTTTTGTTTTTTGTTTTTTCTTCCTTTTCTTTTTCCCCCTCCCCTCTTCTGACGCCCGTCTCCATGACCACCTTCTCCCGAAAGCTGATTGTTTAAGATGATTGTTTGGAAGCCTGAAGCTGAGAGCTCTGATGGACAGAAATTTTATTTTTCCCCCTCTACTTTTTCTCCCCCCCCCCCCCCCCCCCTTTTTGTCAGTGAATTTCTTTTTGTACTGTGCGTTTTAAAGAAAAATAAAATGGATAAACTTGTCTTGTACATATATATACATATTATATATATATAAAACACAAGTACTGTAGTCTTTGTTTGTTAGATGGCTTTCTCCTCCCAATCCCTCCCCCCTCTCAGATTCTCACAGACGTGTTAGGGTTTTTTGTTTGTTTGTTTCATATGTTTTTTATTTTGTAAAATATCTATAAATATTACGTAAATAAACAACAAAAAGACATTTTCATCATTTTGGATGTGAATGTCTTTTTTAAGAAAACTTATTCTTGTACATCATTTGAGTTTGGTGAATTTGTCTGACTTTGGTGCTCTTGAACATAGCCTTTTACCACACTGGGTAATGACATTTCATTCCTGGCTCTGGGTGGCAGTCCATGTCTGTGGAATAATAGGTAACCTCTGGTAAGGTAACTGCAAGTGGTAAACTTTGTAATAGAAGAGGCCCCTGACTTTGTTTTACTGGGGGCATTACGTTTAACACTTGCCTAGAGTGGACATACCCAGGTAAGATCCCTCTATTAGAAGCAGGGTTCCCACGGTCACGAAAATCATGGAAATTGAAAGTGTAATTTTTCATACCTGGAAAAGTCATGAAATTTTGTAAATTCACTGAAAGTTTTGGAAAAGTCATGGATTGTTAGGGAGAAACTAACACAACTACAGTGTTCTGTTATCATTAGGACTTTAGAGATGACAATAAATGCATTGACAGTATTTTGAATGTTAAACATTTCATATTTAGTCCTAAAAGCATGCTAAATTTTACACACTTAAGGTGCGTGACGTGATAGAAAATTCACTTTAGGTCATAAAGTCGTAGAAACGTTTTGAAATTGTGTCAGTGAAAAAGAGTGGGGACCCTGTAAAACTTAATAGAAGAGGCCCCTAACTTTCTCACTGGTGGTGTTAAGTTTAACACTTCACACCAAACACTCGTATACAGCGCATGACCGTTTTCTGTCCGTATTTGCTTAGAGTGCGTGTTAACAAATAAGACTTCACACTGCATGGGTGATTCTGTGCATTCTGTCACACTTACAAACATGTACACAGTTACGTGCTATACACGCTCAAGTCTGTGTGAATGAGCCCTAAGCCTCCCTAAGCCACATGACTGGTATGAATTTGCTATTGTGCTGTTATAAACTGTCCACTGGATGCAGATTCCAGGTAGAGATGTGGCACATTGTGCATAATTTGGAATGTGTGGAATATGGAACCATAGGGTTTTTTGGGGGGAGGGCGGCACAATATTTGGGTCTTTTCAGGGGCCCAGGTATCTCTCTGGGAAGCAGGCCTCCCCACCACCACCACCACCAGGTGACAAGCCAACCTCTAGTACCACCCCAGCCCTCTATGAAGAGAGCACACTCACACCAACGAAGAGCAAATGATAAGTTATATATATATATATAAAAAAATGTTTCACATCAAAGTAGTGAGTAGTGTGCAATACATGTGCATTACATAGTAGAACAATAGAGGGTTGTACAAAACAGTTCAAGCTGAACGGGCAATAAATAACCACTACACACTGTCTTACTGCTAAGATAGGCTTTTTATCACATGAAACATCACAATTTCCAATTTTGAAATAAAGTCGTTCCATACTTCCATTTTACTGTCCTGTGTTATTATTCTCGTGGGAATCTGTGTATGGCGTCTTTACAAAAGCCTATGATAGAATGCTAACCATCTCATAAGATTTTTTTACAGGATGTTTGTTACAGGATAATTTTCTTTTTATGTTGGCATGAAACTGACAAATTGAATGACTGTTGACATATAGAGAATTAACTATTTTTTAAAGCAGTTTTCAGTGAAACCTGGTTTAGCAATTTACCTCTTCCCACTCCAAATGTCTTCATTAAACTTTATTGTCAGTCCCTGGATCTTCCAAGGCAAACTCCAACTTGTGTCCTAGTTTTGCCTCCTGCATCAGAAGTTAGGCTAAGGATTAAGTACTAATGCTTTGAGCTTTGACCTCACGATTTTAAAACGGGATCAAACCGTACTAAATCATCACTTTCACTAGACAAACCCTGCTTGCTGTGAAGCATGCGTCTTCGTAGCGCAGGTTGGAATGTCCTCATGGGGTGAAGACCATAGACATTATTGTCCCAATTTGCCATCCGTATTTGTCGGTATGAGGAACAGCCGCCACGGGCTGACGGGCGAGCAAAGTTTATATTGCTAGCGATGCGGGAAATACCCCAAGGAGATACACAATACTCAGTCCAGAACGAGGACGAGGAAGTGAATGTTTGCAGAACGCAGTCCTTGTCATAAGGATTTACTGTAAGTGTAGAATGCCACAGTTTGCGCATGGTACTTCAGCAGGCTGGTGATTTCGAAGGTGAAGTTGTGACCAATCCAAGTGTACCTGCTAGTCTCAATGCGACAATTCGCTAAGGATAGAGCCCACATCTCATGGACATAGTCTGCAATAAACACACCGGGTAACTAGACGCAATTCGCTATCCTCTCTGTGTAATGTAGAGTTCTTTTTTATTGCCATTCTTTCTGCTGGTTTGGGTGGATGCAAGCATTATAGTGTGATGACCTTAAGGTGACTACAGTTTCTTGACTTTGCCAATACGCTATAAAGATAGCCATCATTTTAAGGCAGCTAGAAACAGAAGAACATGAGTGTTTTATTTTGTAATTTTGCAGATTTTGGATCTTAATGCTGGTTACATTTCAGATGACGTTAGTTTTCATATGTTTAGGCTATATCGACTAAGCCCAGTGGGCGTGTGATCTAAAGAGACATGGCCGAGTTGCGGTGTAGAAAACTTGTGGGTGAGAAAGACGATCATCCAAACGGCGAAGTTGACACGCAACACACAGAAAACGCAGGTAACCCTACACTCTTGTGTCCTCATCTTCTCCTGACAATCACCTTCCTAAACATGCCTAGTCGACAGACCATGAACACTGATGACCGCAACAACCTGAAACATTTGCGCTATAGGCTGCAACTTTTAAAAGACAAGGTGACAGTGACAGTATAGTTCGGAAGTGACAGCTCGCTGGTCTGCACACTGCCTAAAAGCAGACTATCACCAGCATTCTGTTAAATGACAGCTCTGGAGACTAATACTAAGCCATTGACAGTGAAAATGCCTATTTTTTTTAAAGTCAAATCACTTGGCTTACAGCACAATTACGTAGTATAACATGCATTTGACATCAAGTTAAAATGAATTATAGAGATTGTCTGAGACAGGAATCACGCTTATCACAAGCATGTCAATCAGTTAATTTGTAGGTTTATATGATTCCAGAATTATGTGAACAGTGAACACCTGACAGACTCCATTTCATATTGTGCCATTGGAAAGTATTGTAGCGTGCTAACTTCCCCTTGGTGTTAAAGTCATTGCACTTTGCCAACAGATTGTGGCCCTGAGGATGAGTCGGGAAGCGACCCAACAGTCAGCCCAGACCTGGTGCCAGATCGTGATACAGTTCCAGAATCAGACGTACCACCAGAATCTGATACGGTTCCAGAATCAGACACTGTTCTAGAATCTGACACTGTTCTGGGAGATAAAGTTGACACCTCCACACATGGCTCTGAGGAGGAGAATGACAAGGACACTCCTCCGCCTAGCAAGAGACCTACCAGTAGATGTGAGTGGGAAGAGTCATGCCCTCAGATATCAGTCAGTTCAAGGCTATGGAAACTGCAGCATCATTGAGTTCTGTTCTCCTGTATTCAATACTACAGTAAAGTGCAAGTTCTTTGTCTGAGGAATTAAGCAGCACATTTAGTTCCTCGTGTCTTTTATTTACCTCTCTCTGTGTCTTTTTCTCTCTTCCCCTCCTCCATCCCCCCTTGTCCCCTACACTCTCTGTCACACACACACTCTCTATATGTATCTCTCTTGCGCTCTCTCTCTTATTACCTTCTATCTCTATCACTCTCTCTCTTCTCCTCCCCCCTTCTCTCTCTCTCACTTCCTTTTTCCTTCTCTCTGTCACTCTCTTCTCCTCCCCCTTCTCTCTCTCTGTCTCTCTCTCTCTCTCTCTCTTTCTCTCTCTCTCTCTGACTCCCAGCTATCGTTCTTCAGCGGCTGGTGAAGGTGTTCTTCGGTTGCCTGGCAGCCATCACCTGTGGCATGATGTACGCCGTGTACCTGTCCACCTACCACGAGAGGAAGTACTGGTTCTCCACCCGACAGGTTAGGGGGCACACATGGTGGAACCGACACCTGTAAACCACATTACATTACATTACATCACATCACACTTAGCAGACGCTTTTATCCACAGCGACTTGCAAAAAGAGGACATAAGAAAGCTACAGAGGAGCACAGAGTAAACAAACATTGCCTTTGTCTGACCATGAGTCGGTAGAGTTTTGCTCTTTTAAATATAGCCAATCACTAGAATGATTGATTTTAATACAAAGGAAATACAAATACATATTATTTTAACACAAGTACAAATACAAGGAAAACAGTATAAGGCGTACAAGGGTACAAGTTTGAGTATTTCTAAAGTATTTAAAGTATTTCTTTTTTTGTTGTTTTGTTTGTTGTAAATGAAGCTAATCTTGTGCATTATTTTTCCCGCTGTGTCTTCTCCCAGGATGTGGAGCGAGAGATGTCATTCCAGGGCGGTAGTGCCATGTACTACTATTACTACAAGTACATGCTCTCCGCACCTTCGTTCGAGAGGGGTAAGCAGTCTGTGCTGTTTCAAATTTTAACGCCCGTCTTTGGTAAAACCTTTCTCCACTGACAGCATACCTCACACAGACAAGACAAGACTGCCACACACTAGCAAAGTCATAAATATCAGATTAGACTTAGCGGAGCAGGTGG
>CM050201.1:26922592-26927592 GCA_027475355.1 Coilia nasus
GTCTTACTGATTTATCTGTATTTATTCGACTGTGAGTTACCGATCCATAATTGGGGGTGTACTACCTTTTACAGGGACACTAACTTTCACATTTTACGTTAATTACATTAATATGGAGGTACCCCCAACCCTGCTATTTTTGTGTTTTTTTGGGGGGTACTGGGTTTTGAACGGGGGGATACCGTACCCCCACTACCCTCTGTAATTCAAGCTAAGTATACATTTATTTGCTTTACGCAGATTTACATTTGCATCTGGCCACCACCTAAAGACCCCACTGTAAAACGTGAAGCATAGAACCAAGTTATAAGGACATGAGGAAATATTCTGCATTGGCCTTTTTGCACTGGTTTAACTTCTTGTACATTATGAACATTACTGCTGTGTTAATGTTGCGACTTAAAGTAAGTGGTGATGCAGATGCTTTGTTGGCTACACACACACGCCTAAAGCCTACACACACACGCCTAAAGCCTACACACACACGCCTAAAGCCTACACACACACGCCTAAAGCCTACACACACGCCTAAAGCCTACACACACACGCCTAAAGCCTACACACACATGCCTAAAGCCTACACACACACGCCTAAAGCCTACACACACACGCCTAAAGCCTACATGCACACATGCCTAAAGCCTACACACACACACTTAAAGCCTACACACACACGCCTAAAGCCTACACACACATGCCTAAAGCCTACACACACACACGCCTAAAGCCTACACACACACGCCTAAAGCCTACACACACACGCCTAAAGCCTACACACACACACGCCTAAAGCCTACACACACACACGCCTAAAGCCTACACACACATGCCTAAAGCCTACACACACATGCCTAAAGCCTACACACACACGCCTAAAGCCTACACACACACACACGCCTAAAGCCTACACACACACACCTAAAGCCTACACACACACGCCTAAAGCCTACACACACACACCTAAAGCCTACACACACACGCCTAAAGCCTACACACACACGCCTAAAGCCTACACACACATGCCTAAAGCCTACACACACGCCTAAAGCCTACACACACACGCCTAAAGCCTACACACACACCTAAAGCCTACACACACATGCCTAAAGCCTACACACACACGCTTAAAGCCTACACACACACGCCTAAAGCCTACACACACACGCCTAAAGCCTACACACACACGCACGCCTAAAGCCTACACACACACGCACGCCTAAAGCCTACACACACACGCACGCCTAAAGCCTACACACACACGCCTAAAGCCTACACACACACACTTAAAGCCTACACACACACATGCCTAAAGCCTACACACACACACACACGCCTAAAGCCTACACACACACACCTAATGCCTACACACACATGCCTAAAGCCTACACACACACGCCTAAAGCCTACACACACACACACCTAAAGCCTACACACACACACGCCTAAAGCCTACACACACACACGCCTAAAGCCTACACACACATGCCTAAAGCCTACACACACACACGCCTAAAGCCTACACACACACACGCCTAAAGCCTACACACACACGCCTAAAGCCTACACACACACACTTAAAGCCTACACACACACATGCCTAAAGCCTACACACACATGCCTAAAGCCTACACACACACCTAAAGCCTATACACACATGCCTAAAGCCTACACACACACGCCTAAAGCCTACACACACACATGCCTAAAGCCTACATACACACACTTAAAGCCTACAGAAGAGCGTTTGAGCTGTCTAGTTACATGAAAATACTTGCCTAGTACGGTATGTTCGTTTCATCTTTGTGTGCGTGTGTGTGTGTGTGTGTGTGTGTGTGTGTGTGTGTGTGTGTGCGCTGCAGATGTTCTGCTACCTCCTGATGAGTGTGACCACCTTCACCTTCCTGGCGGTGTGGGAGCAGAGCCACTACGTGCTGTTTGTGCAGGCCCTCGTGCTCTTCCTGCTGGACTGCTTTGACCTCGTGCAGCCACGCAAGGTACACACACACACACACACACACACACACACACACACACTGCTGTTTGTGCAGGCCCTCGTGCTCTTCCTCCTTGACTGCTTCGACCTTGTGCAGCCATGCAAGGTACACACATGCGCGCACACACACACACACACACATACACACACACACACGCACTGCTGTTTGTGCAGACACTGCTAGACTACTTCTACATCATGCAGTGCATCTGTGCAAAGTGCACACACACACACACACACACACACACACACACTGCTGTTTGTGCAGGCGCTCTTCCTCTTCCTGCCAGACTGCTTCAACCTTGTGCAGCCGTGCACACTACATCCTTTAAGTCATCACACACACATACAGTGTGCACACACACACATACTGCATATGCATGCATACACAAATGCACATGCAATACAGTTTTGCATATAGCAGATTTCACACATACACACAGACCACTCCGTGCACCTTACATAAATAATATGTGAGAAAAACAGATAAAGAAGAGATTGTGATCACATTTTAAATGCCCACCTGTGTTGTCAGATGGCGGATATCCATAAGGTGTACCTGACCTCCCTGCTGGCGGCCTACCTGCTGCAGTCTCAGAAGAACGACCTGCTCGCCTGCCCTCTGCTCAGCCTCCTCATCGCAAGCCTGCTGGCCAGGTACTTCCAGGTAAGCACCCATCCATCCATCCACCCATCCATCCGTCCATCCACTCACCCATCCGTCCATCCATCCACCCACCCGTCCATCCATCCACCCATCCATCCATCCATCCACCTATTCACCACAGAAAAAGTATTCTGTGCTGCCTGTTGATGTCTTTTCTATGACCACGTACTCTTAGTAAACTTCATCTACATATAGTTCCGCCACAGTATAGTCTCTGTCTTTCCTCTGAGCCCAAACTCTGTGGTCCTCCTACAGAGGAACATGAAGCTGGGTCTGTTCCATACTTCCTGTCCAGTCATACTTCCAGTTAGTCTACATATAGTTACGCAACAGTATAGTCTCTGTCTTTCCTCTGAGCCCAAATTCTGCGGTCCTCCTACAGAGGAACATGAAGATGGGCCCCCTGGTGGCGCGGGTGATGAAGATCCTCCTCCACTTCTACCTGGTCTTCACCACCGGCATCACCTACAACTATGTTGCCAAGGTACCTTTGATTCATAATGTTCAACTTAAGTATTGCCATACGCACCTTCAGCTATGTGTTGAAGGTAGGCCCGCACGTGATGCTCTGTTGATGCTGTAGTTAGTACCTTTGATTCATAATTCATTGCCATATGCATCGTTTTTTTGGTAGATGGCGATGGTGGTCAACTAAAGCTCATTATTGTGTCTTGTTGCTCTTAGAAACTCTTTCATGTCAGTGAAAGCGACTTCACACTAAAGTTCCTGCAGGTGAAGTTCGGACTCAATACAACGACGTAAGTAAAGGAACACACGGTGTGGGTCATCTGCCAGATCAGCATCCACATTATACAGCATCTGTAAAGAATCCAAGTGTATTCATACTCTGCATGACTTTTTGGTCCATGTTTGGTAAAGATTGTGGTGGCTGTGACTGTAATCTACACGATAATTTGTGCACATAAATATAAGTTTGTTCTGACACTGTGTTGTTTGAATCTTCTGCCAAGTGCAGTGGATATCTGTTTGGCCAAGGTTTATGTCCAGGCAGTGTGTTTTGTTGTTGTTGAATTCCATATTTATTGGCATGTAAATTACAGTCTCGCAAAATATAACAAAAATGCTTCTGAGGTACATTGACTGTCCCCACCTTTCATTTCTTAAGTATGTTGCCAACTCCACTTCAATGCCTGTGCAATGTTGATGCACCAGATTACTTATTTATTTTAATTAGACATTCTAAAGTATCTATACAGTTACCGGTATGGTAACACAATTTAAAGAGTATTTTAAAGTATTTCACCCAGGCCATCATAAATTATCTGCCCCCTCTTCTGCCTCCATTCCTCACCCGCTGCAGTGACTTCATGACAAACCTGCTGTTGTGCCACATTTGTTTTTGTTTTTGTTTTTGTTTTTGTTTTTTGACAATCTAATGTAACTATAGTTACTGCAATGGTATGATAAGACAGTTTAAAGAGTATTTTAAAAAGTTAAGATTTTAAAAAGATAAGAAAGTTTAAAAAGTATTTCGCCCAGACCATCTTTAAATACCTACCCCCTGCTCTGCCCCCATTCACTCCACCTCTGCTGCAGTGACTTTGTGACGAACCTGCTGCTGTGCCAGGACGCGTTTCTGGCGCCCACTCAGGAGCTCTTTCTGCGCCTGACCCAGGCCTCCGTGCTGCCCTTCTACCTGCTCGTGCTGCTCGTCTGCCTGCTCTCCACCCTGCACACCATCTACAGGAGGCTCAGGTGAGATACCACACACACCTGTGCACCAGATACAGGAGGCTCAGGTGAGATACCACACACCTGCACACCATCTACAGGAGGCTCAGGTGAGATATGACACACCTGCACACCATCTACAGGTGAGACACCACACACCTGCACACCATCTACAGGAGGTTCAGGTGAGATACCACACACACCTGTGCACCAGATACAGGAGGCTCAGGTGAGATATGACATACACCTGTGAACCAGATACAGGAGGCTCCGGTGAGACACCACACACACCTGTGCACCATCTACAGGAGGCTCAGGTGAGATACCATACACACTTGTGCACCATCTATCATGAGACTCAGGTGAGATATCACATACACCTGTACACCATATACAGGAAGCTCAGGTAAGACATCATGAGACATGGGGCTTGGCTATGGTAGATTTGTAGGAAAATGTTAACTCAGGTCAACACACTGCTCAGCTTAGCAGCAGTAGCACTTTCAAGTCACTAAAAGTGAATGAGTTAGTGATGACCTGAGTGATGAGCTGACTCTTGAGTTTGCTAGTTTATATCAACCGTTGGTTCTTTTTTAACTTTGCATTACATGAATGCCCTTAATCCTACTATTTTAACCTTCTGTGTAG
>CM050201.1:26932592-26950092 GCA_027475355.1 Coilia nasus
AGTAACTACACATTTTGTTAAAACTGAGTTTAGACTGGAAATTGACTTTATAACACCTCTTTTGTCTTGTGACTAAATCTACTGCTTATTCCTGTTAAGAAAGTACATAAAAGCTTCGCCACTATTATACCTACACCATGTTGGACTGGGCAGTATAACAACCTTGTATGACACCTCATTTTTAGTGTTGGCATAGTTACTTTGTCTTTGTAAGGTAGCATTGCCCATCCTAATTTCTTTATGATTTTGTAATCTCATTAACGCGGATTTTCGTTATGGCACAGGTCGTGTACGACAAAGGTGAGATGTACGCCTTCTCCAAACACGGACGTTTTTGTCACGAGATCAAGATGAACTATTCTCCGTACATCAACTATTTCACGCGGGTCTTCTGGAACCGCTCCTACCACGTCTACAAGGTCAACTCCGTCATCTCCTTCCAGTACTAGGGGGGGGCGCCAGCGAGCGGGGCGGAGCGCGTCTCAGTCTCATCTGTCTCTCTCTCCTCCTCTTCCTCTCTGCGAGTCCTCTGCCTCAGTGAGCACCATGGGAAACAGGGGCACTGCAAGACGAAGATGCAGGAGGCACACGGAAAGACGACAGAAGACACAAGTCATGGTTGACTCTCAGGAGAACGAGCACAGTCATCGTTGATGTTTTACTTCTGATCAGGTCAAAAGAGAGAGAGAGACAGAGAGAGAGAGAGAGAGAGAGATGGAGGCAGAGGAGCCTCTGTTTCCTCCTCAGGAGAAAGGACACAGACATCACTGATCTTACACTTCTGATCAGGTCAAAAGGGAGAGACAGACAAAGAAAAAAAAAAGAGAAAGAGAGAGAGAAGTCTGTTTTCTCCTTAGATGGAGAAAAACTCCAAAGAGAAACTAAAGATAAGACAGTTCAGTGCTTTTTTTAGGACTGAAGGGAAAAACCCTTTGCGTTGAGTAAGTGGCAAATTGAAAATGTCACTGTTTAAGTGTCCTGTGTTGTGCTTAAGTGGTAAAATGTGTGGGTGTGTGTGTGTGTGTCTGTGTGGAGTGGAGTGGGTTGTGGTCCATCTTAAAAACAGCCTTGGTTTTAGAGAGATTTTTCTTTCTTAATTCATTCTGATATGGTGTGTATGTGTGTGTGCGTGCGTGTGTGTGTGTTTTGGAAGGTGGGTTGTGGCCCACTGACATTGGTTTTATACAGAATTTTCCCATCCATTTTCACATTGTGTGTGTGTGTGTGTGTGTGTGTGTGTGTGTGTGTGTGTGTGTGTGTGTGTGTGTGTGTGTGTGTAATTATTCCGCGGTGTATGTGAGAACATTGCAAGCTAGTGGTAAATGTCCCCATCGCCTGGAGTTCACCTTCCTCTGCCGTGTGCCTGGTTTCCATGGAGACCATTTCCCATGACCCGCCAGTGATTTCGTAAGCAAGCCTTAAGGAGACAGGACCTGCTCATTTTGCGTGTGTGCGTGTGCGTGTGCGTGTGCGTGTGCGTGTGCGTGTGTGTGTGTGTGTGTGTGTGTGCTGGGATATAGTCCTTCAGATAGCCTAACTGGCAGCACAGACTGGTTCTGTGGTTGCTTAGTGTCACCCATGACCATGCCTAACCATTACTCTGCCTTTGTGTGTGTGTGTGTGTGTGTGTGTGTGTGTGTGTGTTTGTTCCCACATGCATGAGTGTGTGGGGGTGAAATGTAGGAAATGTTTAAGTATGTTGCATTGCACAAAAGCTACACTCACATGCAGTAATGGCAAACCGATAAATAAAGTAATTGGCTTACATTTGGCCTATTAACTCTAGTGTCTAGCAGTAACTTCTTACACAGTAGTATTTTATGAGGTTTTGAGAATCTGTTTTCTGTATGAGGGTGGAAGGAGAGAAGGCTTTAAACCCATAGCATTTAAGCAAACCTATTATCAGCATATTTGCTATTATTTGCCCATTACACTTAAAATGGCGTTTTACTCAGTGAAGAAGAAGTTATCCCTGTGAAAATAGACGAATTCAGCTCCCTTAACGTAACCCGGGGGTATTGTAACTTCTTTTTTCATCGGATAAAACCTCAGTTTACGTGGGACAGCAACAGAAATGGTCGACAATAGGAACTATGCCAATAATAGGCTTGCTTACATTATATTTATTGTAAGCCATGCTTGTTAAACCAAGAGTAATGGATCACCCCCGGGTCTTAAAGCTATATGACATGGGGCAACTTTTTGAGGAATGTTGCCCAAACAACATGATTGGCTCCTAGTTTTGATATGATGAACATGGAAAACTTGACCTGCTGCTGATCCAGTTTCTCTTGAATAAATGATATGATGTGCTGCCTAATATGAATGATAAAGTGCCCAAACAACAGCTGGTAGTAACATTGGCCAGTGTATGTATAGTCATGTTTAGATTGGTGTATCAGCATATTACTTTGTGTGCTTGTCAAGCATTATGTCTTAACTGTTCTGAGTGAAGGGTTGGGGGGCATCTTTGGGGAGACAACTGAAGACCATACATCTAGACAAAGCAAATCATATTTTAGTATTGGTTTGTCTGTGCACCCATATTTTTCCCCACTCTCTGTATACTCTGCCTGAAGCACTGAATCTAAAAGCTGCCTTTTTATTACCACGACATGGAAAGTTACAGTACAATAGCTGTTTATTTAGTGCTTGGGGTAAATCATCTGTATGAGGTTTTAAAACTGTTTAAACTGTTCTGGTTTTAAATTATTAAATGATGCAGTGTGTCAGGGAGATGGTTCTTTCACACACGTTTCATGTCTTGCTTTTGTCTGTTTCTGTAAATTATGCACAATATCACGAAGAACACGAAGGGAATATTAGGCCTACAGCTGACAGTGTCCTGCTATGGAGCTCATAAATAGCACCGTACGCTATGGCCTTTACTCATTTTAAATATATCCATAAACACATTGGTAACACAGTTTAGAATCAGGTCTTTTCATATAAGACAACTCATTATATTTACAAATACGGTTCTCAGTACTGAACAATGAATACAGAGAGATTTGCTGGACAGAATGCCTGTGACCCAATTAGGGGGATTTATGATCAATGTGGAACTCATTATGATACAATAAAGATGCAATGTGTCTTACAACTGACTGTTGTGGCTTATTGACTGATATATAACCAAAGACTGGACAATTGACTGAAGCCCCTATGGATGGGACGGAAAAGAAAAACTGTCTCGGATTATTAATCTGTACCCACAAATTTCTAAACTGAGAGCACAGTTTGGCAATCTGTGCTCAAACATTTGTTAACGTTGCACACTGTTTAGTCAAACATGAAGTAGCAGGACCACTGTGGCTATTTGGCAAAAAGCACACTAAACTTCAGCTCACTTTGAAAGCTGCGAAAAGATGCTAATGTTGCAAAACACCGACTATATCTAAAAATAGACTGATGTGCTCTAGAAACTCCCACCCAGGTGAGGTATGAGAAAGACCTGAAGCACAGGTGACATGCCGTTTTAAAATCCATGGACACCGACTACCAAAGTGTGGGTACAGTTTAGCAGTGAGTGATCATAGATTAGATTGGCAATCCGTGCGCACAGTTTACAAATCCTAGAGAAATAGTAATATTTCTCTCCCACCTAACTGTCGTAAGGCTTCATATGATTAAAGCTGCGCAGAATGTGCGCCGCCAGGTTGTTTTAAACTAAATCTCTGACCCGGATGCAGTATGCAGAAGAATATTTTCTGAAATAAACAAGGATGCAAGTCGGGAAGCTGTGCTGGTGAAAAATACATGTTTTTAATAAAACCTTTTATTGTGCACGTCCACATTGTATTTCATTAAACCTGCAATACAGAAGATCTGGCATAATTCTACTTGCAGTTAAATTAATTAAACGGTAAGAAGCATGCATGCTTTTCTTTCTGAATGGAAAGCTGGGTAGCATTGCTAGCTAGCAGCTGGGCTATTTAGATAGCTAGCAAAGTTTGTAAGCCTGCTTTTCATTTGAGCTTGAGAGGTGGTGCGTGCCGTCTACCTGCTCACATTGTCCGCAGTCTGGGGAGCATATTTATTGTTGTTTGTGCACCATACATACACAAACATGAGCGTAAGTCACCTTGTTTGATCGACTGCAAAGTGATGATGAATGAAGTACTCGGTTGACTGCCGTTGGCTAACATGCTGTAGTTTGTCCATGCAGTGAAATACACCAACTGTGTATCATTCTGGCTATTGCAGAGAAACGTACAGTTTTAAAATCTGAAATGTTATTTATGTGACAGCTCAAACACGTCAAGAGGATGAGTGCCGAGGCCGCGGACAGGGAGGCTGTGACGGGCAGCAGACCCTCCACGCCACCGCAGACCTCCTGGTTCGAGTTCATTTTGGACGTGGCGTTGCTGGAGAAGCATTTACAAAAACCCAATCCTGGTCTGTAACCCCACAAAGTGTACAATTAAGACCACATAATGATTATTTTGGTATATCTACCCAGACTATCTCTGTGTCTAACAAACTTCTGTTATGCCTCTATATGTCTCTCCCCTTCCTCTTTGCTTGTGATCTCAGACCCATCACCAGTGCAGCTTGTTATTCAGTTCCTGGAGCAGGCCTCCAAGCCTTCCGTGAATGAACAGAACCAGGTCCAGCCACCACAGGACAACCGCAGGAACCGGACACTGAAGGTCTTGGCCCTGAAAGTAGCTGCTCACCTGAAATGGGACCTGGATGTGCTGGAGAAGGGGTGAGGCATTCATCATTGCCTTGTCCAGTTCATACAAAACACACACTGCAGTCTTACTAGACAGAATTACGTTACATTACACTTTGCTGATGGTCTTATCCAGGGCGACTTGCAGTTATTTAGGTACAGGGTCCAGTCCCTGGAGCAATGTGGGGTTAGATGTCTTGCTCAAAGGCACTTCAGCCATGGATGAGGGTGCGGGAGAGCGCTAGTTATTTACCCACCCACATCCTTCCTACTGGTATGGGATTCGAACACCCGCTGATCTTAAGACCAACTCCCTAATCATTAGGCCACAGCTGCCCCCAATAATCTTGTGATCATCTAATCTTAATGTGTGTTTATGTGTACCCTATGCTGCTGTGGGACTGTGCTGCAGGTTGACCATCCCTGTGCTCAATATGCTGCTGAATGAGCTGTTGTGCGTCAGCAAAGTGCCTCCTGGTGTCAAGCACGTGGAACTGGATCTGGCCACGTTGCCTCCCACTACAGCTATGGCTGTCATCATTTACAACCGCTGGTAAATAATAATACAGTAACAACAACATGCATTTGTATAAGTAGTGCTTTATCAAGACTCCCAAAAGGATTTTTATAGTGAAAGGGGATCTCACTAGCCAATCACCCAATAACAGTCATCCATCTTTGGCTTGGCTAATCACAGCAGCTAATATGCATCAGAACACTAGCCACACACTATCTTGAGGCGTAGAGGGAGGGAATGATTGATGAATGAATGAATGATTGGTGGAATTACACTGGAGGATGGGTGAATGGGAATTTAGTCAGGACAGTGGTGGACTCCATGAAGACAGGCAAGATCTCATCTGATTGACTCAGAATTTTACTTTTACACTCCCACTGGTTTATCAAGTGGACACTAAAGTCTCAGTGTATGACAGTGATGAGAGAAAGGATACTGTTATATTGTCAGTATATATTTTCCCTGAATGTCACTGATGTTCTGGTGATTCTGCAGGGCCATGCGAACGATTGTGCTGAGCAGCTTTCCGGAGAAGCAGATGAAGCCAGGGCCGCATCAGATGAACATGTAGGTTTGCCTGCTCCTCTTTCTGTGTGTGTGTGTGTGTGTGTGTGTGTTTTCTTGTTAGTTTCTTTGCCTTTGTATGTCATTAAGAGTGTAGATGAGTGTGTGTCTCGTCAGCTGAACACACGAGCTTGCCTGCTCCTCTCTCTGCCTGTGTGTCTCCTGGAGGGTCTTAGCCAACCAACCAACCAATAGGTGACTTTATTTTTCAGGATGAACCTGGTGCAGCAGGAGAAAGAGCTGACGGAGAACATCCTGAGTGTGGTAAGCACTGATATGAGACCCTCCCCTCACCAGCCCGGCAAATGAGCTTGGTACTAGGGGTGTTGAAATTAATCATATAATCGATGCATCGTGATGCAGACATGAATGATTAATAATTGTTTCAATAGCAGATCATAATCAATTATAATGCATTTACTTGTAAATGTTACTGTGCTGTTACTTTTTTATTACTTTATTTTTTTAATTTGCCATGAATATTGGTGGCTGTTGAGTTTTATTAAATAAAAGAGGAAGGTAATATCTGACTGCTTGTATTTGTTGATGAAATCAGAGCCATGTGAGGTAATATAGAAAATTGATGTGAAGAATCGTGATGCATCGAGATATCGAATCGAATCGCTAGCTTTATAATCGTAATCAAATCGTGAGATGAGTGAAGGTTCACACCTCTACTTGGTACCACAGCCAGGCTAGGGGATAACTTCTTTGTCGCCGGGCATAGCCTCATTTCAAGTGGAACAGCAACAGAAATGGCTAATTATTTGCACTATGCCAATAGTAGGTTCATGTCTGCTAAAATACCCTCTATTTCCTCAGCTGAAGGAGCAGGCTTCGGACTCCATCATGGTTCTGGAGGGGGTTCTGAACATCAAGAAGGACTTCTACATCCACACTCTCCGCACACTGGACCTGCTGGCAGCTGACCCGTCCACCGCCAACGGAGAGACGGAGTCCTCCACCGCAGGCCTGCGCATCAGTGCAGATGAACTTCACTGCCAGGTAAATAGGCCAACTGTCAACTTGGTGACCTGGTGTCAGCTGTCACCTGGGGCTTTTTTAAAAATTGCTGGCTGGTTGAGTGGCTGGTTTAAAGCAATGCATTATGAACTTGAAATAGTGATGTTTTTGGACCACGTCATCCAAACATCTCTGTACCACACCATACCCACCCATGTAGAGGTTAAATTTGGTTGTGTGCACTGTGTGCTATGCTGTGCTGTGTGATCACAATGACCAATGGGAACTTTCACTTTTAGTTCAGACTGCTGTCGGTAACAGTCTCTGGTCTGGTATTGTGTGTGTGTGTGTGTGTCCGCAGGTGCATTATGACCTGGGGGGCATCTACTTCCAGCAAGGAGGCTCTGACCCAGCAGCCTATGAGAAGGCCAGAGACAACTTCAGGCGAGCCAAAGAGCTCTACTCAAAGGTACTGAAGCATGTGCTTGTGCTGTGTGGTGTATTGGTGTATGACATACTACTTTTGGGTCTCTGTGTTAATTTGAATGGAGTGAGTATTTGGTCTGTGCGTGTGTGTGTGTGTGTCCTCTGTGTAATTGATATTTCGTAATGACTGACTGTGTGTGTGTCCTCTGTGGCAGTGTATATATATATTATATAGGTGATGTCTGACTGTGTGTGTGTCTTTGGTCTGACTCTATTTGGTATGATGTCTGATTGTGTGTGTGTGTCCTCTGTGATGTCTGATTGTGTGTGTGTGTGTGTTGTGGTAGCTGGACGCGGGGGCGCTGCACTGCCACCTGGATGAGCGGAGGCTGGCGGGCTACTGGAGCGCCTGCAGAGCCCTCACGGGGACCTCCGACCCCTCGGACACACAGCTCACCCCCTACGGACAGATCAACAGCTTCATACGCTCACACAACCACCAGGTGTGCGCGTGTGTGTGCGCGCGCATGTGTGCAGCGCGTGTGTGTGTGTGCGCGCGTGCGCGTGTGTGTGTGTGCAGGCCTGCTCAGAGAGATGTCTGGGCCCCTGAGAAGATCCAATATTGTGCCCCCCTCTCCCTCAAAAACTCCTATATTTTTCAATTAACTAGGCACCCCCTGGTGACTGGGACCTGGAAAGTTTTTGTATTTATCCTGTGTGTGTGTGTGTGTGTGTGTGTGTGTGTGTGTGTGTGTGTGTGTGTGTGTGTGTGTGTGTTTGACTTTATTAAGACAACCAAGTAAAACTACTTAAGTAGTGTAGACTATATTTGATATGCAGACATTAAAGTTGTATTATTGCTTAAGATGTTTGACACCTAGTTTTCACTGCTAACTTTGAACAACTCTTACTCACTGTCTCTGTCTCTGTATCTGTCTGTCTCTCTATCTCTCTCTCTCTTTCTTTTTTTCTCTTGCTTTCTCTCTCATACAGGCTCTGGTGGAGGCATTTATAAAGGACAACATTCAGCTGAGTTTACCAAACAGCTTGAGGCACTCAGTGCTGCTGGAGTTTCAGCACAAAGTTCAGCTCGGGTGAGAATGAAACACCTTCTCGTAATCCTACGGCTCCTGAGCCAGCTCGGAGTCTTTCCCCACGGCTCTTATGGCTGCTTGAATCTGAGTTAAGAAAGTGGAAGCCGATTCATCATGGACAATACTTCATTTTCCGGGAGTGAAGCAAACTATTTCCCTGTGTGTGTGTGTGTGTGTGTGTGTGTGGGTGTCTGTCTGGGTGTCTGTCTATCTGCCACCTCTGTGTGTGTGTGTTGTGTTGTGTGTGTTGTGTTGTGTGTGTGTGTGTGTTGTGTGTGTGTTGTGTGTGTGTGTGTGTGTGTGTGTGTGTGTGTGTCTCTGCTGGTGCTTCTGTGTGTGTGTTGTGCATAGGGACCGGACGCTGGACGAGGTGTGTCATAAGCTGTGTGTGTGTAACGCGGTGCGGGACGCTCTGGAAGGGCAGGTGCTGAGTGTGAGCTACCAGCAGCTCCTGCTCAAGCCCAGCAAACGCACCGTCAGCTTCCTGCTAGAGGTCAGTCCAAGGTCGCAGGAGGACAGGACACCGCCAACATGCTACTTATTACCGTCTGTGACACCAGCTAAAAGCTGCTCATATTTAAAGGCCAATTTATAGTTCAGACAAGAAGAGTCACTTGACAAAATATGACGTAAAAGAGACTAGTGGCTAGTTTTCAGGGTGTGGCTGATGTTGTTGTGTGCATTGAAAAAAATGTAAAAGGCGAATTAACTAGAATTATCACACAGTAACTACCAAGTGTTCGCTACTGTCTCACAGCCACATGCAAGACATGGGGTTGAAAGGGGAATGTTCAAAAGCTGTAAGCTGCTAATTGGTATCAATTGTGGTTAGCTGGTAATTGGTAACACATGTGGTTAGCTGGTAATTGGTAACACATGTGGTTAGCTACTAACTGGTAACATTAGCGGTTAGCTGCTAACTGGTAACACTTGTGGTTAGCTGCTAATTGGTAACACTTGTGGTTAGCTGCTAACTAGTAGCATGTGCGGTTAGCTGCTCACTGGTAACACTTGTGTTAAACTGGCTTGCAGGTGTGCAGCAGGTCCCTGGAGAAGGATCGTGTGTCTGACACTGCCAAAAGAAACATGGGCATTTTCCTCAAGTAAGTCATAAATAAAGCCTCAGAGACAGAAACAGAAATGCAGTCAAGAAAAAATGGCGCACAATAGATCAAAATTATTAGTTTATGTTTTATGCTTTTACATATTGTTCTTTACGTTTATTTTTGTTAAGCACATTGAACTGCCTTTGTGTATGAAATGTGCTATACAGATACATTTGCCTTGCCTTGCCTTGCCTAGGGTTAAGCGCGAGTATGAGTGACTGCGTGTGGTTATTTGTGTGGTGTAAAGGACACATCTCATCAGAGTGTGAATTATCCCTCCATCATTTGGGGGGTACTACCTTTTACATTAATTACATTAATATGTCAGCATACCCCAACCCTGCTATTTTTGTCTCTTTGGAGGGTACCTGGTTTTGATCGAGGGGTATCATACCCCCAGTACCCCCCGTACTTCACACCCCCGTCTGTGTCTGCTCTTCCCTATAGGAGTCTGTGTGAGGGTCTGGAGGAGGTGTGTCTGGCCTTCATGGTGTCTTTATAATGTAAATAATTGGGTAGGGTTAGTATGTGGTTAGGGTACGTATGAGGGACTGCATGTGGTTGTTTGTGTGATGTGAAACTGCTCTCCCCTGTTGGAGCTTGTGTGAGGGCGTGGAGGAGGTGCTGCTGGCCTTCATGGTGTCTTTATAATGTTTATTATAAATAATTTAGGACGTAGGGTTAGTATGTGGTCGTGTGTGTGATGTGAAACCTCTGTGTGTGTCTGCTCTCCCCTGTAGGAGCCTGTGTGAGGGCCTGGAGGAGGTGCGCCTGGCCTTCATGGTGTCTTTACAATGTTATTTATAAATAATTGGGTAGGGTTAGTATGTGGTTAGGGTACGTATGAGGGATTGCATGTGGTTGTTTGTGCGATGTGAAACTGCTGCCCCCTGCAGGAGCTTGTGTGAGGGCGTGGAGAAGGTGCCTCTGGCCTTCGTGGTGTCTTTATAATGTTTATTATAAATATATATGAATGAAACCTCTGTGTGTGTCTGCTCTCCTCGTTAGGAGCCTGTGTGAGGGCCTGGAGGAGGTGCCGCTGGCCTTCATGGTGTCGTCCCACCGCGTCTTCATGGAGTTGCTGCAGGACGAGGACAAGAAGGCGCTGCTGGAGCACCTGCGGAAGCGCTCCGCCACCGTCAACCTCAGCGCCAAGCCTCTGCCCTCCTTCTACGACATACCAGGTAGGCATAGCAACGGCACTACACACACACACACACACACACACACACACACACACACACCGCCAAGCCCCTGCCCTCCTTCTACGACATACCAGGTAGACATAGCAACGGCACCACACACACACACACACACACACCCCCTGCGACATCCCAGGTAGGCAACTTCAGCACCAAACCCCTGCCCTCCTTCAAAGACACGCACACACACGCAAAATATATACCATTAAAAAAAGATGTACACCCTGTAACCCACTGTGACACGTACTCTGTGTGTGTGTTTGTCTCAGCGTCAGCGAGCGTGAGCATCGGGCAGTTGGAGCAGCAGCTGGTTCTGTCTCTGGACCCTCGACGCATCCGGCAGATCCTCATCGAGCTGCACGGCCTCGCAGAGCGACCCTACTGGAGGGTCAACAGCAAGGTCAGGGGTCACACACGTGGCCTACGAGTACACACAACACCAGCCATCTATCTTTAAATGCAAGGAATGTCTGTCTGTCTGTCTGTGTGTCACTCTGTCTGGTCCATGCACAACTCTCAAACCATTCGTTCCACTAAGCTGAAATTTGATAGGTGTCTTGCTAATGGCACGAGTGAGTGCAGTGCCAAGTTTAATGTTGTTAGGACAAAAAAAAGTGCCAAATATATATCAGTACAACAAGTTTCAATTGCCTTTTGTCTGTGTGTCACCCTGGGCACCGTAGCCACTCCCACTTTCACACAACATGGCTGCATCAACAGCTCTGCACTGGTATTCCTTAATGCATGCAGTCAGTAACAGAAGCACTATTAATAAGAGTTTTTTTATGGAAATCACAGGAAACCTGTAGTTTGTGTGGGAAACAACAGATTACAAATCATCCCTGCCTTTTGGCATGTGTGACAGTCAGCCGCTGGGTCATACTTGTATAATAATCCTGCAGCGTGTCTCACCTTGTCTGTGGGTTCACTGTCTGTCCATCAGGTTGTAAACAAATTCTATGTGACTAATGTCATTATTTTTGACATTGCTGTGCTATGTGCCACTGTCATTATTTTTGACAGTGGTAACTGACAGTTACGCTTTCATCCTGTAGGGGGACACAAGAACAGTTCGGTGTTACTCTTGATACATGAAACATGAAGAGTCTCACTCTTCAGTGTTTTCTGAATGCATAAAAAGCCAGCCATGAGGGTCAAAGACAAGGTCAGGGCTAGGGCTTATCATGACTCATAAGAGGTATGCAGACTACCATGATGAAACCCAGGTCAGGCTGTGTCTAGAAGACCCCATTGTGCAATACTGTACAGGTTACTACAATACTATGCAAAGGTTAAGGGCATTTGTCTTCTTGTTTCTCTTTCCTGGGGTTCTATTTGGGTTGTTTTATGTTAACATTTTCTGTTATATGCTCATTGTATGTGGGTGTTTCTTTTATTATTTCTTTTGATTTTGTAGGCCGACTTTGTTTACAGCGTAAAGCTTTTGCTCAGCTGCATTTTCAGTCAGCCATGTTTCCACGCAGCCGTATGTGCTTTGGCCCAGTTGTGGGCGAACACCATGTGTGTGTGTGTGTGTGTGTGTGTGTGTGTTCTGCATTTGTCATCAACACACCACAAAAAAACACACAGCTGGGAACACAGTTCAAGCCTGTGAAACATGCGCATTCGCTCATTTTTAGATTTTAGATAATCTCTACGATCTCTTCATCTCTGTTGCGCTCTACTGTAATAAGGCTGGTAATAAGGTCTTTAAGAAAATGAATAATGCTGAAGTGCTGCTTTGTTTTTTGTTTTTAGTAAAGCTTTTATTTCTCTCTGTCTTGTGTTGTCTCCTCTCCACAGTGGGAAGTGCCTGTAGACTACATTAACGTGATCCTGGCCATCAAAGACAACCTGGCCCGTGACCTGGTGTACATCCTCATGGCGAAAGGACTCCACTGCATCACCCTGAAGGTTAGTGTCCAAACAGTAACTTAAAAGACAAGAATCACGATATACCAGCCACATTTCCCATGTCCACTGATGGTTGTCTTCAAGACTTCAGTCATGTGCGGCCATGTACCAGAAAAAAAAATTACGAAAAGACTTTAAAGTGACTTTACCAGAAATGAAACTAACTTCACCAACAAAGAAACTTCACCAAAAAGAAAAGAATAATAATATAGCGTAAGCAAGTCTGTTATCGGCCAGGTGGAGGCAAAATCATTTTAAAATAAACTTTATAAGTTCACTTACTCAAACCAAATGTTTATGGTAGCTGAATTGGTCTATTTTCCCTGTGATAACTCATTTTTCATCAGGTGATTCATTGTTTTAAGTGGAACAGCAGAGAAGTTGCAGATAATAGGCAATATGCTGACAATGGGATCTCCTGCTAGGAAGCATGTATGAAGCATATCCCTAGGTCTCCCCTAATGCTTGTCCACCCTGACTGCTGTCACCCCTCAGGACTTTGGTCACGCGCGGCAGCTGTTCTCGGCGTGTCTGGAGCTGGTGACGGAGTTCTCGCCGATGCTGCGTCAGGTGATGCTGAACGAGATGCTGCTGCTGGAGGTGCGAGCCCACGAGAGCGCCGCGGCCCAGGGCTCCACCGATAAGCCCACGCCCGACCTCGTCAGCCGCGTCAGGGGCTACCTGGAGATGAGGCTACACGGTGAGCTGACATATAGACGCACACACACACACATGCGCACACACACACTCTCATGCACATACGCCCGACCTTGTCAAGATGAGGCTACACGGTGAGCTCACATACACACACACACGCACGCACACACACACACACACACACAGACGCGCACATGCACACACACACACACACACACACACACACACACACAAAATCCAAAATACTGTAAAGTGTAGGGCAAACAAAAAGAGGCAAACAAAAATCAAACCATACACAGAATCAGCAGGCAGTAAATAAAGTTTTAAAATGCAAATACTTTTAACATACTTGCTGCACTATTGTTGCCAGTCAAATCAGAATTTTCAATTTGCTATGTTCCCATTTTTGGTAACTATTCCAGACCATTTTATGCTCGCTTGCCATAAATGTATTGCATACATAACCTTTTAATGGTCTGCAAGATGGCTCAGTTCTGTTCTGTCAGTAAATGAAACCATCCCATTGTCACAGCCCCGCATGCCTGTAATAGTGGTCACACGCAGTATCAACAGGTGTAATGCAGTACGGGGAACTGGTGGTAACATATGCAAATACTCTTTGCAAATACAGTGTTAAGAGAGTTAACCATTTCCGACTTGAGCCGTTTCACTGGTGTGTCATTACAGCAGATTAGGTTTTGTATCCGTTTTAGGGCACCCTGTGAAAGTGCTCCAAATCTGATTACAATAAAATAATCGGATTTGTTTGTCTAAAACTAGTCAGATAAATACCATGTCTGTCTCGCGTGGAGACTAAATTGGGAATCTAGTTGCTCTCTTTACTGGAATAAGATGTCATATCAGAACGTAAGTACAAGGTTTTAGTGCAGAGTAACTTTATTTTTTACATGATGTTACATCAGAATCATTCTCTAATAAAACAAAGTTACATTTCAATGGGTCTCTCTCTCTGTCTCTCTCTCTCACACACACACACACACACACACACACACACACACACACACACACACACACACACATACACAATATAACTGTATATGACTGTACTGTGTGTATAACAATTAAAAATAGTCAGTTTGGTTTCACAATTAGACTTTATTGATAGAAACTTAAACCTCTCGCCAGAATGTTTTTGTGTGTGTTGGGATTTGTAGTTTTTGTGTTTGTGAAGTGAAGCTGGAATGTGTGTGTTTTGCCTGCGTTTCCCAGATCTCCCTCTGCGGCAGATCGTGGGGGAGGAGTGTGTGGCCTTCATGCTGAACTGGCGGGAGAACGAGTACCTCACACTGCAAGTCCCCGCCGCGCTGGTGCAGAACAACCCCTACATCAAGGTACACACACACACACACACACACACACACACACACAGCCCTCGCTGTCTCAAACACACAGACACACACACAGAGCTCTTTCTCTCTTTCGCTCCCTCTCCCTCTCTCTCTCTCTCTCTCTCTCTCTCTCTCTCTCTCTCTCTCTCTCTCTTTCTCACACACACACACACACACACACACACAGTTCTCTCTCACACACACACACACACTGTGAGGGAGAACAAGTACCTCACACTGCTGTCTCAAACACACAGACACACACACAGAGCTCTTTCTCTCTTTCGCTCCCTCTCCCTCTCTCTCTCTCTCTCTCTCTCTCTCTCTCTCTCTTTCTCACACACACAGAGCTCTCTCTCTCGTACACACACACACACCTCTCTCTCTTTCTCTCTCACTCACACACACACACAGCTTTCTCGCTCTCTCTTCCCCTCTCTCTCTCTCTCTTTCTCTCTCACTCACACACACACACACACAGCTCTCTCTCTCTCGTACACACACATCCACCTCTTTCTCTCTCTCACTTCCACACACACACACACACACACACCGCTGTGTGGACAACAAATAAATCCTGTATCCATGTTTCCTATTTTAATAGTTGGGCAGCATATGGGCCTAATTAACGAGATGGCTGGTCAGAGAGGGGCATATGGTCAACTGCTAATCTGGGTCTTAATTAGGCCTTTTTGTCTTTTTTTCTCTCACTAGTATTTTTTTTTAATTGTTCATTGTTCATTCCTCTATTTTTATCTTTTATCTGTTTCTTTGTTTAAGCAACTCCCCCCAGTTAACCCCAAACTTAGCCAGCTGCACTGACAGGACAAGCAGAATGTAAATAGAACAAAGCATTACCCAGGCTGCTTTAAACCTGTCCATGCTGTGTGCCAAGCAACAAAAAATACAGAATTCAGGCACTGCTGGTTGCATCTTATGCATCTGTGTCTATCCATACACTTCAGACTTAACACCTGTTGATTCTACTGGTTTGCACGTCTTTCTTTCTCTTTCTCTTCTTTCATTCTCTTTCTCTCTTTCTGTCTTTCTCTTTCATTCTCTCTTTCGTTCTCTCTTTCTCTCTTTCTTTCTCTTTCCGTCTTTCTGTCTTCTTCTTTCTTTCTTTCTTTCTTTCTTTCTTTCTTTCTTTCTTTCTTTCTTTCTTTCTTTCTTTCTTTCTTTCTTTCTTTCTTTCTTTCTTTCTCTTGTATCTCTCTTTTCCTTTCTTTGCATCTTTCTGTCTTTCTTTCTATCTCTGCCTCTCCCTTCCTTTCTCTGTGCCCCTGCTGGGTCAGCTGCTGGCGTCCACGTGTAAGGAGCTGCCAGGGCACACACCCTCTCTCTCTCTCTCTCTCTCTCTCTCTCTCTCTCTCTCTCTCTCTCTCTCTCTCTCTCTCTCTCTCTCTCTCTCTCTCTCTCTCTCTCTCTCTCTCTCTCCCTCTCCCTCTCCCTCTCCCTCTCTCTGTCTCTGTCTCTGTCTCTCACTCTCTCACTCTCTCTGTCTCTCTCTCTCCTCTCTCTGTCTCCCTCTCTCTGTCTCCCTCCCTCTCTCTCTCTCTCTCTCTCTCTCTCTCTCTCTCTCTCCTCTCCCTCTCTCTCTCTCTCCCTCTCCCTCTCTCTGTCTCTATTACCTGGTAAAGATGGGCATCATGCCCAGGTGAGGGGGTATTATCTGCTAAAGATGGGCATCATGCCCGGGTGAGAGGGTATCACCTGGTAAAGGTGGGCACCATACCCAGGTGAGCCCAGCCATGGCATCATGCCCAGGTGTTACCTGGTGAAGTAGTGCTCACTGTGGACACTATGCCCAGGTGAGGGGGTATTACCTGCTAAAGATGGGCATCATGCCCAGGTGTTACCTGGTGAAGTAGTGCTCACTGTGGACACTATGCCCAGGTGAGGGGGTATTACCTGCTAAAGATGGGCATCATGCCCAGGTGTTACCTGGTGAAGTAGGGTTCACTGTGGACACTATGCCCAGGTGAGGGGGTATTACCTGCTAAAGATGGGCATCATGCCCAGGTGTTAATTGGTGAAGTAGGGTTCACTGTGGACACTATGCCCAGGTGTTAAGTAGTGTTACCTGGTGAAGTAGTGCTCCCTGTGGACACTGTGCCCAGGTGAGGGGGTATTACCTGCTAAAAATGGGCATCATGCCCAGGTGTTACCCGGTGAAGTAGGGTTCACTGTGGACACTATGCCCAGGTGTTAAGTAGTGTTACCTGGTGAAGTAGTGCTCCCTGTGGACACTATGCCCAGGTGTTACCTGGTGAAGTAGGGCTCACTGTGGACACTATGCCCAGGTGTTAAGTAGTGTTACCTGGTGAAGTAGGGCTCACTGTGGACACTATGCCCAGGTGAGGGCTGGGTGGAAGGCTGCACCTGTTGAAAGGTCTTGAGGTGTTATATAATGGTGTTAAATAATAAACGTTATAAAAAGTAATGTTTTTTTTGTAACTCTCCGCATCTTTTTTCTCCCTGCTTTTTTGTTTTTTTTAGGAATAAGTTCATCACCTTCATCAAGAAGCTAAGGGTGAGTAAACTAGTTTCTGTCAGAGAGAAACCTGCAAACATTTCATCCAACAGTATGAATAATCACAGAATTACTACTCTATATACTGTATTCTGTGTATTTATGAAGACTCACAGAAATGATATACAGTATATGCTTAATTAGGCCAAACATGTAGTAAAGTTCACAATACCAACTACAAAAAAAGAATACAAAAAGGCGATTGGACATGTGTGATGTGGAGTCTCAAGGTTTAATTGAGTTTTAATATGGTTTAGTGGGTGTTAATCCCTTTAATGGTATTACATGATATGACAAGCCTAATTCAGCAGATGACTTGATCTGATCCCCCCAGGAGCCCTTAGTCCTGACCACCCTCATCTCGCTCTTCGTCAGGCTGCACAGCTTAGTGCGGGTAAGTGTGTGTGTGTGTGTGTGTGTGTGTGTGTCTGTGTGTGTGGCTTACTCCTGACCACCCTCATTTCGCTCTTCGTCAGGCTGCACAGCCTAGTGCGGAT
>CM050201.1:26955092-26980092 GCA_027475355.1 Coilia nasus
TAATAATAATAATAATAATAATAATAATAATAATAATAATAATAATAATAACAATAACAATAATAATAATTATCTAGTATAGCACTTTTCATACAAAGAATGTAGTTCAAAGTGCATCAACAGTCTGGCAAAGAAAAACAGGACAGAGATACAGAATAGAGGTGCAGCTTTGCTAGACACAACTATTACTTCAAGTAATGTTTTTTTTTATGCCCTTTATGTCTGCGTACTCTCTAAAGTTATAATTTTGTATTCTCCCTCACTGCAGTCACGACGGCATGGACTCGTACTACGACTACCTCTGGGACGTGACCATCCTGGAGTATCTCACACGTATCCTTCTGCCCAGAGGCGTAGTTTTTGCAGCGAAATCCGATTGGCTCCGGCTAAGTAGCGCGCTCGGGACCAGAGGTCGAGTGGTAATGAAGACTGATGAATGTCATGACTTACACTCAGGCTTTGATCCCCATGAAACTAAAACGCAAACTTCCTGCCACAAGTGTTCGCAAGTGTTCCTGTTGAGTTCTCAAGTAACTTGCAGAGAAATCTGCTCCATTGACCTTTCCAGTGTGGGATTACAATCAGCTGTCCTATAAATGTGAGAAATGGGTAGTATGTTCTGGAACAGCATGGAGGCCATTTTGAATGGCTGGAAACCATTTCATTTCCCACTTTGTCTATAAAAAAAAGATTGTATCCATCTGTAATTATATGGCCATAACTGTGAAGAGCTATAGTTGTTTAGTGTCAATTCTGTTTACCCAGGGAGTATTTCCTGTTAGAACTGCAGGTTGAGACATATATTTTAACTTTTTACCATAATTCTTTTCATGATAATTAGAGGATCTTCATGGATAACCCTCAAGGTTTCTACCCAGAAATACTCCTAGAAAGCTTCCTGTCATAGATGATGACTAAACAAAAAAACTGATTATCGTTTTGGTGATCCCCAAGAATGTGGTTCTCCTTGACTGACTTGCTCAGACATCCATCACAAAAGGGGGGAGACAGACAAAAGACAAGTAGCTGTAAGTACATATCTCGTCTGTAATGTCTGTAACGTCTCTCTTTGCTGCAAGTGTTTCCACGCTATGTGGTGGTGTCTCCCAACACCAAACTGGGTCCTGTCACCCTCAGTGATTTGCGAGAGTGCACTCTTGCGGTACCCAGTTTCACACAGCCATGTTTGCCAGCACACCGCCTCCAATTGCAGGCCTGTGGCTTAGCGCTTCCCGGCATTCTGAGACATATGCAGCCCAGCGACCTTGTCATGACCTTTACTGAAATCATTACTTGACTAAACTCTCATGGAAATGCATGTTCCCCAGGAATTCCAGTGTAGGATTAATGGTTATTCATTATTAAGTTATTAACACCTATGATTAATAGTGTAACTAACATTTAAGTCATGTAGGCAAATCACTGCCAGGACAAGTGATCCCTCTCTGGGTGGTAACGTAATTTATATTATTTATATTAGTGCACATGATTTAACATTTAAAGATTAAAGATTTAGAAGTTTGACTTCTGATTTTTTTTAAACACATTCAAACTCAAAAGGATGAGTGAGTTATAGTAATCTTAAATACATTTCTGGACAATGAGAACTCTGTGTGTGTGTTTTGCG
This sequence comes from Coilia nasus, assembly GCA_027475355.1. Lineage (NCBI taxonomy): Eukaryota > Metazoa > Chordata > Actinopteri > Clupeiformes > Engraulidae > Coilia > Coilia nasus. The sequence continues at coordinate 26,956,720 of CM050201.1, forward strand.
ACAGATCAAAGCGATTGGCCAGACAGAGCTCAACGCCAGCAACCCTGAGGACGTTCTGCAGCTCGCGGCTCAGAAGAGGAAGAAGAAATTCCTGCAGGCCATGGCTAAGCTCTACTTCTAGCTCACAACGACAAAGAAAGAGGGAAAAAAACATTTTGTACAATAGCATTTTTTTTTTATTTCTCACTTGGCATGAGAAAATAAACTTTTTTTATATAAATACAGCAATCGAGTCCACAATTTAATGAACATTTTTACATATTTACAATTTATACGGTAGGCTATTTTCCCAGAGTTCAGTTTTATAGCTTCAGAATTGACTTATTTTGATGTAAGAAAAACTCAGCAGTGGGGATTTCAAAGGAAGGGTTAAATTAATTGCTATTTGCAGTACATCAATGCAATTCATGACTATCCAACATTTACATTGTTCAAAACATTATGTACAAAATGCAGCCAACATATGACCTAATGTACAGAACAGAACAAAAAACATTCTTAAGACAATCTGCTGGTGCTGATACCACACTTTAAAAATGCACTACAGAATACAAATCACAATAGTGGTATCGTCCACAAACACTTCAGATCACATCAGAAACACACAGTTCAGTACATCTGTTCCACATTAGGAGTATCACCTTCCCATCCAGATGCAGAAACCACAGGGGAATATATGTATGCTAGCGCACAGTCATAACATGAAAACTACAGCCAGTTTCCATACTGAATTAAACAACTTTCCACAGAAGCCTCGAGATCCGAAAGGTCTTCCCCCAAACAAGTGGTTTCCAAGGAGTTTAGGAGGAGAGTTTCTGTTTTTGGTCACAGAACAGAAAAACTGCGTTTCCCAGAAGGATTGGCGAGCGTGCTCTAGAGAAGCATCGTTTACAACATGGTCTCAGGATGAAGAGGCCGTCTTCTCTGAGCTGTCGGGTGGGGTGAGAGGAACGAAGGAGCTGTCAAACTGCCTCTGATGGACCTGATCCTGAAACCACATACATCAAAGAAGGCACTCGGTTACTGCCCAAAATTTCACAGTAGTTTCTCTTACAAACACACACACACACTACAATGAACAGGGGGCTATTCCAGCAAGCGGGTTTAGTCACTTACCTGAGTACGTTCACCCAGAGCAAGTGACATACCATCTACAAAGAGAGGTTTACGACTTCACCACATACCTGGAACAGCCCCCCTGGTACACCAGTTTCAAAGACACACATGAGCCGTGGCACTGAGAAAGGGGGTGTTCACATTGGTAGTTATTTTTTTCTCAGATGCGGGCGGATGTTTTACATTATATTCCTATGATACAGGGTTTTTTTTCCTCCTTCCCCGGGTGGTTTTCAAGTTGAGAAAATTTCTACTCCAAGAAAAAGCGTCCTACGTCAAGTGCTTTTTTGACAGCTGACCAATGAACGGGAGTTTGCGTCACAGTGAAAACTCTGACTGAAGTTCTTCATACAGACACGTGAGCTACGGAACTGAATAATCTCAGTTGTACAGTACATCACATTATCCTTAATATCTTAGGATGGAAGGAAATCAGGAAAACAAACAAACAAAATTGTATTGCAGCAACCGCAGTTTACAGACTCTGAAGTACATTCCCAGAAATACACCACCAAGCTTTAACCCCTTAAGGGGCACACCCTATTATAACTTCGTTGTTACCAGAATGGCAATGACCAGGTTGTAATGTGTTACTTTCTGTAATGTAGTAATATTGTAATTTTGTAGTTGTGTTTTTTTCCGTCACAGTGAGTCATAGCGCCGGCGATACGGTGACGTGCTAAGGTTAATAATAATAATAATAATAATAATAATAATAATGTTAATAATTAAGAATTATAACTAGAAACCGCAGACATCAGACACCCAGGGAAGTTGTAATGAGTGCAGGGCTCACCAGCATCTTCAAGTAGAGCGTGTGTGTCTGGATGTTGTGCCAGTCCTCCTTGGGCACCCTCTCGAACTGCTTGAGGGGGACATTTATGTACCCCACCACCGTCTCCACAAACGGTGCCATCCAGTCCACACACGGTAGCAGCTTCTCCCAGGTCAGGCCTGAACACACACACACACACACACACACACACACACACACACACGGTTAGTGTTAGACACACAGGCTTTGTTTTATTAACCCAATGTTAAGCATAAAACTGGAGCAATTTTAACTAATTCTTTTTTTTGCTGGATTCCTGAGGTGGCAAACCAGGAATGGAAAGTCACACACGTGCTTACTAATTATGAGCCACTCCCGATACTCTTACTCAACTGAACATAATATTCCCAGCCATTCCCGATACTCTTACTCAACTGAACATAATATTCCCAGCCTAGGCTTGACCAACACAGCTAAGACATTTTCCCAGGTCATTCATTTGCAACTTTCCCATAATGTCAATGACTCTGGGAACCCAACACATATGTCGGACACTCTCGCTGAGCTCGATTCCAAGAATGCACATCGCAAAAACTCAGAACGACTCCACAAGAACCCCACTTGCCACATCTGTCAACGTGAACCACTGCACCAGAAATATGCAGCAGCTACATTCGCATTAGAAGATTCTCGTTATGAGAAATTCTCTCTCAGAGCTCTTAAGAAGTACACAAAGTGAAAAGAAATATGTAATCTGAGGTGGAGAAAGTAATTCATGTTAAAGCAACACTAAGTAGTTTCCATCTTTGGTCAGCCTACAGCAGAATTGTCTCTCATTCGAACTACAGAGAGACGGCCCCGCTCCTCCAGACTCACTTAGTGCAGTGTCAGTTATCAAGGGCCCAAACATTGTCCAGTAACACTGCTCCAAAAGGTGCCCAATGTGGGGGGGGGTGCTGTGGCGCAGTTGGTAGAGCACCCGTACCATGAACGGGCAAAGTGCCCATGGGGACCCAGGTTCGAGTCCGACCTGGGTCATTTCCCAACACTACCCCATCTCTCTCCCACTCATTTCCTGTCCCATTCTTCACTATCCTATCCAATAAAGGCACAAAAAGCCCAAAAACGAAAATATGTTAAAAAAAAAAAAAAAAAAAAGGTGCCCAATGTTTCATCATCTTAAGCGCCCTCAACAAGCACGACCGGGACCCTCACTCACTCACTCACCGGTGACCTTGAGCACGACCTCTACGGAAGTAAAGTGACAAAGTGCAGCAGCAGCAAGTAGCCCATACTGGAAGCCCAGAGCGTTCACGTCCAGGATGCACAGGTCCAGGAGCTGGAAACGGCAACAGGAAAGAGATCGTCCATATCAATATTGGCATAATTTGCCTTGGCTGATTAGATGGCTGGCTGGCTTGACATGGCATCAAACAACATCGGTCGACTGTTCTCCAGCAAAACTTGTCTAATGTCACTTCACAAATGCAAAACCTATGTCTTTTGTGAGGGAGATAAGATATGGCTGATTTTGGCTCAACAACAGCTGAGGTGTGCCGTTGTCTGTTTTAAATGATGGCTTCTCTTCATAGATAAGCTTAGGTTTCAGAGCCACTGTGCAAATATACTGTGTGAGTGTATATATTGGATTTATATTCATCACAGGAACCATGGCTGTGTCATCCCTACCTGTGTGATTTGTATGTAGGTGTCTCTAGAGAACTGTGGAAGGAGGAGGTTGGTATGGTCATACAGAGAGGCCATCTGGAGGTAGAGCTTCATCCAGGAGAGGACTGTCTCAGGGCACAGGTCCCAGTTTAATGCCTGGGTTTCGGAGGAACACCACACAGCACCACACATTTTAAATCGATAAATTAATTCGTTATAAACATACTACTGAAAGCTAAGATAAGGGTAAGATCTTCCTCCGTCTGGTGCTGAGGTTGTATATCATAATGAGAAATGCAAATGCTTATTTTTCCTAGTGATGCACCCTGTTGGTGCCAATAGTCTCATGGCAGCCACCACTGAGCTCACCAACTCTATATATCAATGACAACTTCAAAGTATACAAGAACACTTCAGTTTGCTAATGGAGTTAATAACTCATTATTGACCTCAGTTATGATTCAAATTCATAAAAATCTAATTCTGTTGTCTAGCACTGGAGAGTATGCAAAAAAAAAAAAAAAAAGCAAACTTAAAGCAACAATAAGTAGTTTTCGTCTTCGGTCGCCCTACAGGTTGGAAGCGGAATTGTCTCTCATTTGAACTACAGAGACTACAAGACAGCCCGCTCCTCCAAACTTACTTAGCACAGTTATAACCCATGAAGGGCAGCAATGCGAATTCAGAAGTGCCTTTCACCCAGTTACAAGCTGATAAACCACCGAAACGTTTTTTTAAGGTTGAAAAAACTACTTAGTGTTGCTTTAAAGTAGTCAACCCGCAAGGTATGTATAGATGTGTGTAATGGAAGAGACATGCAGTAGTCTCCACCAGAGAGCCGTGAAATGAAAGAGCCGTACCTTCAACATAATTATCTCCATCTGTAAAATCTCCTCCTCAAAACAGGCCCCATCTGAGACGTAGGCCAACTCCAGCAGCTTTGGCGGATTTATTTCCTGAAAAATGAAAAGGAAGCATAATATTAAAGAAAGGTGTGTGTGTGTGTGTGTGTGTGTGCGCGCACGCATGTGTGAGAAAGAAGATAGAGAGAGAGAGAGAGCATGTTCATTTAAACACATTCATGTAATGTTGAAACTCACTAATTACACCTACGTTGGGCAGAATGATCTGACTGAAAGAAAGACATTCAAGTCAGTAAAAATATGAACTTATAACATACATGATACATATAACATATTGCAGTCCTCTTTGGAAGTCCTCTTTGTGGGCTTCCTTCCCACACTGTGCTATTTGCACCACAAGTAGAGTAGAGAGGAACAAGAACTGCACTGGTAAGCAATTTAGCCTCCGCTTGTAGCACATAACACTCACACCATTACATCTGCAATAGCACCACTCCCATTGTCAACTGAGAACACCCCAGTAAAAGGCTACATAAGAGTACAGGCGTAATTTAAATTGGGGGTCCTGACACCCCCAAAAATCAAGTCATGTCCAGGTGACCCCACAATAATCATAAACACAAGTCACTTGACCTTCAAGGCACACCTGGATTTTAACAACCCCAATGTTTAACCCAAAGTTACCCCCTTGCATAAGAGGACTGGAGGGGTGTGGGGTGGTTGGGAGGTGACATTCCTGAACGCCTACCTCTATCTTGCAGGCGATGAAGAGCGCGGTCAGGCCCGTCAGCTGAAGGCGGTTCTTGTCCACGCCTTCCTGCGTCAGCATGTAGCGGTCGAAGAAGTCCTGAGCCAGGTAGAAGGTCTGCCGATGGAGCAGATACGCTTCGCACACCTGGGCAGCACAACAAGAGACGGACGGCAGTGAATACAATGCAACACCTGGGCTATCTTGATAAGGTGTGATCCATCCAACTAGCTTTATAAAAGTCATTGTTCCCTTTACAGATACATATGTATATGTATGGAACAGGCCTCACACTGCTGACTATCCTACTTTATGTAAATGGTGTTGTGTGTATTGTACATATAACTTGTATATTGAGTTTTGTTGTAAGATATTGTGTTTTGTTTATTGCTTTTATACTGTTGTTATTGTGTTAAATGAGCTAAAGAGACAAAATTCCTTTTATATCCTGCTGTCATACTTGGCCAATAAACCTGATTCTGATCAGATCCTTCAGCATCACTCACTGTGCAAGACACCTTCCTGAAATGTTGTTGTCCCGCTCCTAATATTACATTTACTTCAAGACACACTTACGTAACTGTGAGAGAATGGCTGACTTTCAAAAAGCGCCTGTCGATAATGTCAAAACAATTACTGAAAAGTCTAAACTAAATAACCGATTTTTACTGAACAAGTTTGTCTGACAAATCATTGTGTAGGTCAGATTAGATATCTTTAGGATCCCTGTCTTACACACAAACATATTATGTCTTTAGTGTGTGGCTGGGGAGCTTCTGACATTCTCTCTCTCTCATTCTCTCTCTCTCATTCTGTCTCTCTCTCTCGCAGGCTAGTTTCTGACATCTGTAGTATGTCTCTCTGCCCCTCTCAGACACAAAGATAAGGTCTATGGTAAGTGACAGGAGTGTTTCTGGTACCTTTAGGATTTCTCACACACACACAGACACATAGATTAGGTCTATAGTAAGTGGCAGGGGAGTTTCTGACATCTGTAGGATGTATCTCTGTCTAACACACACACAGAGAATAAGTCTATGATAAGTGGCAGGGGAATTTCTGGTACTTTTAGGATTTCAGACACACGCACACACAGATTAGGTCTATGGTAAGTGGCAGGCTAGTTTCAGATATCTTTAGGATGTCACACACACACACGAGATCTATGGTAAGTGGCACACACACACACACACACAGATGAGGTGTATGGTAAGTGGCACACATACACACAGGTGAGGTGTATGGTAAGTGGCACACATACACACAGGTGAGGTGTATGGTAAGTGGCACACACACACAGATGAGGTGTATGGTAAGTGGCACACACACACAGATGAGGTGTATGGTAAGTGGCACACATACACACAGATGAGGTGTATGGTAAGTGGCACACACACACACAGGTGAGGTGTATGGTAAGTGGCACACACACACACAGGTGAGGTGTATGGTAAGTGGCACACATACACACAGGTGAGGTGTATGGTAAGTGGCACACACACACACAGGTGAGGTGTATGGTAAGTGGCACACACACACACACACACATACACACAGGTGAGGTGTATGGTAGGCTAGTTTCTGCCTCCCTCAGACGCACCTCCATGAGCCAGTCGAGCAGGACGGCCCTCATCTTGGGCTGGATGTCAGGGTGGCGCTCCATCATGCTCTTGCTGTGCTGGTACTTCAGGTCTTTCGCCAGCATTTTCACCCACACATCCTCTGAGCACCCCCAGCTACAAGGAGCCAAACAAGGGGCTTAGTTTACATGTAAAACGGTTTCATTTGGCATTTTCTCTCTCCAACACACACACACACACACAAACAGTATAAGCTAAAATGCCTTCATTTGGCAATTCTCTCTAACACACACACACAAACAATATCAGCTACAACGGTTTCATTTGGCAAATCCCTCTCTTACACACACAGTATCAACTGACATATTGTGACATGTTGTGTACAAGCACCACAAAACGTCAATTAAAAAAATTAAAAACTTGTGCACACTTGTGAGTTACTTCCTTGCACTCCACTCCACTCCACTCCACAGAGGCCACGTGCACCCAGTGGTGCTGCATATGGACGTGAAGACCAACCTGAGAATGGGGAGAGGTGAAGGCAGGGCGAGGTTGTCTAACGCTTCGATCCCAATCACTGGGCTGCCGCTGCAAGACTCCTCTTCTGCCCTCGGATTCTGAAGTGGGTAAGGAAGAACACATTACAACGCCACACTGGGAGCAGTTCATATATGCTACTTACAGCTATGCTAATGAATAATGGTGTACCTTAATATAACACTGGTACCAGGCAACTGGGCTACATTACATAACAATAATGACTAAATTGAGCATGACAAATGTTTGGCCATTTCTAACCATTTAATAAGTTACAGTTGGGTCATGACACTGAGAAGCATCTAAGTATCAAAATGGCTGCCCATAACTGGGTGCTCAAACATATCAGTTATGACAAATGTGATCTGGTCTCAAAAAATAATTCTCTTACCTGCACCTCGCCAGTCTGTCTCTTGGACGACAGTGTTTTCTTTTTGTAACATTGCTGCAAAACAAACACACTTCAGTTACCAATGTGCCAACCAGTTGTAAGACCCTATTTCAACGCTATCATTCATTATCTCAAACCTCTCTCTTCGTTCTTGTCATTTTCCTGGACTGTGGCGTTACACTTTCAGATTTGGATTGGAGGCGACCGCTGCAACATGAAACATGAATAATATTACTTTGCTGTAACCACAAGGGGCATCGAATCATGACATGCAAAACCCCTAACTTCTGAGAGCTAACTTTAACTTTAACATGCCAGCAACGAGGCTTACCTTCGTCTTGTCATTGTTGCTTGGGAATGAAGTCGCCGCCTTTGGTATTTCTAAAATAGCAAAGCAAACGACTGACGTTAATGCACAAACTTGTAGACTTGAACACAAGGCGCTATATGCTTGCTTTTCTTTTCCTAGCTCGCGTTCAACAATGGGGACATTCAGCTAGTTTCCTGTTCCACGAGCTTGTACTGTACAGATGACGGAAAGTACACGTATTCTGTAGTTACACGATGCAAAATAATACTCAATACTCAAACAGCCTACTTCGCACATTCACTACCCCTACTTTGGCGCGTGTGGCATTGGGCAAGATTACGAATTTTACAGATAGAATCTACATGCACGCGCCAATTTTCCTGGAGCGGGCACTGCAAATCGAACTGTAAGAAAAGATTAGCTCTGGCGACGACATAGCAATGTCACATTTTGCTCATTAAAGTATTCTAATCCCAATTTCCTGGATGTCATCAAATACCCACTTTACGATAATAGTCTCAGATAAAATAAAAAAAAAATTAGAATATCATGAACACAAATCAACACTTAATTGGAGAATCACAAACCATGGTTAGACTTATGTCTCCAAAGTTTACCGTATCTGGCTAGAGCCACGTCCATGCAATACATTTTAATGATTCCCGACACACACGAACACAATATTAACTGATCTGCTTTGCAAATACTGCTATTGGTCTAATAAACAACAGGCCAAACTTCACCAGTCCCAAATGCTAGCTAGCCTGGTTGCTATCAATTTTGATTGGACTTAAAGTTCCAAAATATTTTGACACCAGGCGTGTGTATAAAACAAAAGTATACACACTAATAAACAATGACGTACTGATTAGTTAATAACAAAAGGTAGTGCATATATTGTGTTTAAATTGGTAACTAACTAAGCCATGACTAAACACAGACCAGTCTCTTACCCGGTAGTTGTGCAGAATGAATGTGACCAAGCTCGCGCCGGCGCCAAGAGCTTATATCGCAACATTGTTGCCAATGCGCATGTGTGCATGCCGAGATAATTTTTCAAATTTCTGGCATTCCGCGGCCGCTTTCTTTCTGTGGTTAACTACATACATTTTGTTTTTACATCTGAGGGCATTATTCGTGTTTTGCATGTTTTGTGCCTTTAAAGGCCCCAATACTCACAAAAATTCACCGCACCAACTGTTTTGTTGAATTAAATGTACTTGCCTATTTCCCGGTTGGGTTTAAAACACGTCGCATCAAACTGTACTACCATGGCTATCCAATCACATAAGTAAGCGTGTGTTTTAAACAGTTTACATAACATATTCTGATGAATAGTGTCAAGCCGCACAGAAAGTTTTCCCTCGCCAGTCCTGTCGCACTTCCTTAACTGGGAGGAGTTTCCACGTGTATCAGCCAATAGGAGCAGCACGCACTCTGGCCATGTGCGTTTTTGCAGAACGTAAACAAAGGCTACATGGTGACAGTTTCTGCTCTAACCCTTGACTACTTTAATTCTATTTCACAGGCAGGACGTTTATCTTCTTTCTTTCTTTCTTTCTTTCTTTCTTTCTTTCTTTCTTTCTTTCTTTCTTTCTTTCTTTCTTTCTTTCTTTCTTTCCCTTTTCAGTCATGTGATGTGATTAAAAAAACAAAACAAAACAAGGTGCATAACCGTCGCCAAAGCCATTAAAGAACCCAGAATGGCGGGTAACATTGCTTGAAATTACTTGTGTCAAAGAAGCCTTACAAGCCACATCTAGGCTACACATCTGCGAACTTACCAGCCTACATTAAAACCACTAGATTCGTCGTTTATTTTCCTCCATATGGTAAGTGCTGTGTTTGTGTTAGTTTCTTTCCCATAGTCCTGTTTCTTAAAGGGCATATGGCGCCATATGGGCACTTTAGAATTCTTGTCGAATCGTCATGTCCACTTCCCTCCCAAAAAAACTTCACTGATGCACCACAACCACTGGTCAGTAGTTGCTTGCATGAGTTTTTTTTAAAAGTTCCATTTCTAAAAGGGCATATGGCGCCCCCTGGTGGGAAAAGTATAACACTGGGTCATTCGAGGACAACAGAGGGACGAGGGAAGAAAGGGATGTAGGCTACTTATTCCAGGCATCCGTCTCATCATCATGTCCAGTTTACCCCAAAACACTTCACACATGGTTCACATTGCTGGGCTATGTAAACCTCTATATTATTGACATAAGTATGGCTATATACATATATATAAAAAAAGAAAAGGTAATCAACAAATGTACTTTTACCTGCAAATGAAACATTTTAATGCAGACAGCACTTCTATGAAAATGTTTTGAGTAAAAGTGTTGTAAGGGTCGCATCTCATTTTGTGACTTTCCAAAAAACAGTGATCTTCTTAATCACTGCCACGACAATGATACAATAGAATCATGAGGAAAAAAGGAACCGCAAGCAATAAGATCATAGCCATCAGCACCATTGAAGAACCAGGGAGGAAGCTGAGCTCGGAGGGAGAAAAACCCCTGTGCTGATGTCTGTCTTCACTTCCTGTATTGAGGTATTCTACGTGCCGGCCTTGGTCTGTGTGCTGGCCTTGGTTCCTGTGCGCCAAGTGGCTGCATGTCAGACAGTACAGTAAAGAATGGATTTGCTGAAATTCATCTTGTTCCTTGAAGTGCTAAGGTGTGGAGGTAAGGTCAATGGACAAATCATTTTGTGACATTCTCAGAAAAAACAAAACCAAGAGGAGATTCATTTATTCTTATCTGATATATCGTAATCCAGACATGCTTTCGTTCCTTGGCATGTGAAATAGGTGAAAGTTCCTGACAATTTCTGCTAAAGTTTTTTTTATTATAAGTGTACATTATTTCATAAAGCGGTGGAAGTGATGTACTATTCTGTGTGGCACTCCACCTTTTTGTTGTTGTTATTATTATTGTTGTTAAATTATTTCCATTTTTTCTTGATGTAGATTACTTGGTTGTCAAATTATTTGGGACAGTTTTCACACTACAAAATACATATTTTTATATGTTAGCAAAAATGATCAGCTATTATATTAATTATCGTCAGGTAAAAGCTGACTGCTATAAAAGAATATGAGTTTTTGTCACAAACATACAAAGGTGGTTAATCAACCAACTCAAACTGACTAAACTAACAAAACTTAAGGACTGAGAAATTGAGCTGATGCTTTTGTTTGTGATTTTAAGTATTTTGGTAACAACTGAAAGATTTTTAATATTCTATACACAAGATGAAATCTTACTTTACCACTTTTTAAACCAATCATTAATTCATGGCTGAAAACATACATTCCTATGCTGTCTGAAGATAGTGGATATTGTGCAGAAATGGTCTGAGAGAGACAGAAATGTGATGCAAAAATAATGAAATATAACCATAAAAAATTAAAATAAAGTTTTTTGATAATCTGTTGATCTTTTTCAGAACCCCAACACTTAAACATTTCAACTGCGCAAACGACTCCAGCAAAGGAAGAATGTAAGTAATTAAATGGCTAATAAAAAGTTTTACAATTTAATATCTTGCTGACAGTCAAGCAAATAAATAACTTCAAAGAGCTAAATGGTGTGTGAATCTTCCACTTCAACACTACTAATACTTTTTCAGGTAGCACTCATGTCCGAAGACTTTGGGATGCGCATTCATTGCACTGCAGTTAACATACAGCAGAATTAGCTTAGACAGAAAAAAGTAAAACAAGACGTGGGGTTTCAGCAGAGGGTTTATTATTATTAATGTTACATTAATATTATTATTCATATTTATTTTATATTTATTGATACTCTCAGCATGTAGATTCTACAGCTCAGTCTCTATAGGACAATCTATAGGACCATCCAAGTTACACAAATGTGACAAAAAGCTCTGCATCTATATCTGCAACTATAACAAAGCTTGGCATGTGTATCTTTGCCAAACTGTTGAAGCACTTTCAGCTACATCTTGTGTATGAAATGTGCGATACAAGTAAAGATATTAACAATATATTATTATTATTATTATTATTATTATTATTATTATTATTATTATTATTATTATTATTATTATTATTAATAATAATAATAATAATAATAATAATAATAATAATAATAATAATTAGGAAGATACACTGTAACACCGGCACCATAAGATAAATTGTTATCCAGATTTCCAACAAATGGGTTATAGGACTATCAGTAGGACTATCCAAAGTGTGACACAAAAATGTAACACCTACTCTGACATACACCTGATGCATCTCTCTACATCTTGACTGCACGCTGGATGCATTTGGTGCATTGGCAGATTCAGTCGCGCGTATATCAGGCACCACTTCCTGTTCCCATCGATGTCCCCGTTGCTCGCACCGCTGCTGTGCGACAGGATGTGGTTGTCAGTCGTTGTGGATACCTCAGCTAGTCATCTGCAGGTGCAGCTGACTGCCTACACTATTTGCTGGGTGCTTACAGAACATCAACAAAGGCCTGTATCTTGGGTTGAATCTAACCCATTGTATAGGGGGGAAAACAAAGAACAAACATTTATTTATAGAAAACTCAGACACACAGCTTCAAAGGTGTCATAAACGCTGCCTTAGATGGAAATGCTAAATGCTCCATGGTTACATGAAGTTATGCGTCACACACTTTTCTCCAAAAAGACTTAAAAGGAACATAAATAACGAGAAGTAAAAGGTCAGGTGTAGTTGAAAATACAAAACAAAACCAGTGCAACATGTTGTAATAATGACATGAACTAAGTTATTATTATTGTTTTTTAGTGACACTGGTAGCTATGGCATGTTGAAGTATACAGCACATTTCATACACAGAGGCAAGTCAGGCAAATCTACAACCATTTTAGCATCCAACACGGTACTTAATTGGAAAAATTGGTAAAAGAACAACATAAAACTGAATGGACTACTTCAAAGAAAGTGCATATGTAGAATGAAATATGAATATAAATCTAAAGTACATGCATTTTCTCTCCCTGATGCCAATCCCAGCTCGTGTGAGGGTGACCTTGCTGAAGGACACGTGCACATGGACCCTCCAGAATGACACGGGGTCAAAGGTCGTCCTGACGCAGGAGCTGAGGCTGAGAACAGCGGAGCAGGTCTGCCAGTCGCTGGACTGTGGCGGGGTGGACAACATCATCGAGAAAGTGGCACCACCCAACAGCACATGTCTGTCTCAGTGCCAACAGGTGGATCACACAGCACTGGGGAACTGCTCTACAGTGGTGTCCAGCAACTGTAAAGTCCTGTCCAGTGTCTACTGTGGTAAGGAGTGTTGCCTGTGCTAAAGCCATGGTACATACACAAGACTTCTCAAGAAATCTCAAATTTAATTGGAGTTAGTAGGCTCTATCTAGCATTTTTGTGAGAACTGAGCTGCCCATATATTCCAGTTCTTGTCAATATGTTGACATTAAGTTAAGCAGTGTTTTGCAATATTACATTACATTACACTTAGCTGACGCTCTTATCCAGAGCGACTTACAGATATTTACAGGGTTTCAGTTACAGCCCCTGGAGCAGTGTGGAGTTAGATGCCTTGCTCAAGGGCATCTCAACCATGGGTAGGTTGGGATTTGAACCAGCAACCTTCCGATTGCTAGACCATCTCCCTAACCACTAGGCCACAGCTGCCCCCAATAGTGCAAGCCAATATTGTTATAGTTTTAAATATACTGTGCAGCCCTGATATAAACAAATTATATATCAGCATGATATATCCCCTACATATGTCATTTACCTAAAAACCAGGTGTTTTGTGTATGTGGTTTCTATATGATCATTGTCGCCACATGTGCAATAGGGGAGGAGACATATGCATTACTAACATCATATATCCCCTACATATGTCATTTACCTAAAATCCAGATGTTTGTGTGTGCAGTTTCTATATGATCATTGGGCAGTCGTGGGCTAGCGGTTAAGGCATTGGATTTGCAGCCTAATGGACATAGGTTCAATTCCTGCCCTACAGGTGGGGGGAGGGAGTGACTGACCAGCGCGCTCCTTCATCCTCCCCCATGACTGAGCTACTCAGTACTGAGCATGGCACCATCCCCGCACACTTTCACTTTAATCACTGTCTCCACATGTGCTTCCAGAGCATAATAAAGCTCGTCTGGTCGGTGGGGGTCATCACTGCGGAGGTCGTGTAGAACTGTGGCACAACCAGCAGTGGGGCACCGTGTGTGACGACAACTGGGACCTGAGTGATGCCAACGTCGTTTGTGCACAGCTGGGCTGTGGCTTTGCCGTCATGGTGACGGGCCAAAATGGCCGCTTCGGTCCGGGCTCTGGCTCCATCCTATTGGATGAGCTGAACTGCACTGGCCATGAAGGGAACCTATGGGAATGCCCGGCTCAGAGAGGCACCAATGACTGCGGACATAAGGAAGATGCTGGAGTGATCTGTTCAGGTTTGTCTCAAGTTTAGTATGTGCTTATATATGTATGTACATACGTATGTACGTATGTATGTATGTATGTATGTATGTATGTATGTATGTATGTATGTATGTATGTATGTACAGTATGTATGTATATGTATATGTTTGTATGTATGTATGTATGTACAGTATGTATGTATATGTATATGTTTGTATGTATGTATGTATGTATGTATATATGTATGTATGTATGTATGTATGTATGTATGTTTGTATGTATGTATGTATGTACAGTATGTATGTATGTATGTATGTATGTATGTCTCTCTGTAGTTCGAATGAGAGACAATTCCACTTCCAACCGGTAGGGCGACCAAAGACGAAATCTACTTAATGTGGCTTTAGTTGCTAAAGCTCAGTGCAGTACAGTTTGATTTTAATCACTTGTCATTGCTGTAGCTGTCCTTTTAAATACTTCTTGTTGAGTGTTTTAAGTTCCTGTCAGCATTTGTGTCGGTGTGTCTTATGTCTGTTTTTAATTTGTGACTGTAATTTTGTATTTATTGTTGAAGTGTGTATTTTTGTTGGTGTGTGTGTTTATTTCTTCTCATAACAAATTGCAGCTTGGCGACATTAACGATACCGTGACCGTGACCTTGACCTCGCACTATAACCCTCTCGACCGTCTCTTCGCTTTAGAGTTCAAGGACGTAAGACTGACCGGAGGTCTGGACCGCTGCTCAGGGCGGGTGGAGATCCATCGAAACGGGACTTGGGGCACTGTGTGTGAGGACTGTTTTGAAAAAGACGAGGCCGCCATAGTGTGCTCAATGCTGAACTGTGGGAAGGCTGTCCAGTTCACTGCCTTCAGTCCACCCTTCCCACCTTTCGCACACGGCAACGGGACCAAGTGGTTTTACACGTGTCGTTCTTCTCAGCCTCCTCCTCTTTGGGATTGTAAAGAGTTTGCTAACGACCCTATCCGTTGCCAAGGTTTGAAAGCAGCAGGATTAATCTGTGAATGTAAGTGTTCTGCGGTTTATAACGTAATCTACTGTAGAATGCAGGTCATTTCTGCTTTTGGTCTATGTTTGGGTCGTATATTGAAATACAACTTATGGCTGTATTTCTTCAGGCAGTCACAGATGTAAAAAATAGATTTTTAATATCATTAGATGTCTTATTAGATGTCTTATTCATAAACATACTGTAAATATATACATATGCATGAGTAAATAGTTGCTATATATTTATTATGGAATTATTTAATGTTTGGGATACGGTGGCATTTAGTGCATGCTTAAGCATTGTGTAACAGGAAGTACTTTGGATCAGAACAGAGGCGGACATCCCGGGTTCAGAAAGTAAAAGTCCTGCCACATATTTGTGGCAGCGAATTCTCTGAAACAGCTGATCCTAATTAGCACACCTCTTGAGCCAGGTAGATGAGCTAATTAGTCAAATCACCTGTGTTATGAGCACAGACAGAAGGAAGATATGGCAGGACTTTTACTTTCACAATCCAGTTTGTCCGTCTCTGGATCAGAAGCTGTTACAAATTGACATCTGTAAAGTACCCAAGGCTGCTAAAAACTAGTTTTAAAAAGTATATAAAAGTAGCATGTCAAATGTAGTAGTTAGAGTTTTCTGTTATCTGAACAGAGCTTCTTTTTCTTTCAGACTCTCTTGGATTGCCTCTTCCCCCCACCATCAGTGTAAATGTGACCACAGCAACAGGCAAGACAACATCACTACCCCACATTAGGCCCACCCAATCAGAAGGCTCTTTTTGTTTGATTGACTGTTTAATTAATAATAGTAACCTATGTGTTTTTGGGCTAAGCCCACCTGATTTTTTTCTGACCCATCAATTATATGTTTTCTGGCTATACCCCTGCTACCACAGCTCTTTACAATAGCAGGCAGCAAGCCGCCTGGTGGATTAAACAATGCTTTATAACCACAGTTTTGGAGGAGCTATATACATATGCAAAAAGAAGAAATGAGGTTTCATATACAGTATTAAATATTGCACAGTAATGACCCAGGTAATTGTCCAGGTGTATCTCCATCGATGAGCACTGCATTCGTCTCCGCGACCACCAGCAGGCCGCCATTACAGCTCTCCGCACTGCTCCTGGCGTCTGTTGGCTTGTCCGCTGCGCTCCTCATCGCCCTGGTGTCCAACATCATCATCTGCTGGCGCCACAGGAGGCAAGATGGTGGGTCTGCTCTGCCCTACAAAGGCAAAGCACAGCAACTATGCGAACACTGAAACTGAGAAAAATATAATATAATATAATAGAATACAATACAATACAATACAATACAATAGAAAGCCTATATACACAGTACAATGAGATTTAAAGCCTCCTCTCAAAAATGCCTTCAAAATTGTCATACAATCAAACATGTTGTAGGTATAATAGTGGTGATGCCTTTATGTACTTTCTTAGTAGGAAGAAGCAAGAGATTTAGTCACAAGACAAAAGAGGTGTTTTAAAGACCTTCATTTGCCACTTGAGGGGTTATGGTAGATCTGCGCTGATAACCTGTTTCCTGTCATCAGAACTTGTGATTCATCAAAAAAGCCGCCAGCTACAGAGTGCAGGGGAGCGCCACCAAAATGACTACAGAGACAGCATCAACCTGGTCAACATCGCCAGCAGCAACTACGAGGCAGACAACACGGATCAAGCAGGTACAGCATGGTGCTGTGGTGGTGGCCGATGGTCAATGATCAGGGCTGGGAAAAACAAACTTCAAATGGTTGTGAGCGGGGGAGCCGCTAAGGTGTGTGTGTGTGTGTGAGTGTGTGTCTGTGTGTGTGTGTCTGTGGGGGTCAGGGGGGTTAGATGAAGATTACTCAGGGGGCCCAGAGCTTCACAGGGGCCCGCAGAGGACTATGATATGGTTAGGGGGGGGACAGCCACAAAATTATTTTCTTTCAGGGGAGCCCACAATTTCTAGCGGCACCCCTGGTTGTGAGTTCAGTCCACAGTCCCAGGAACTTAACCCCACATTACTTTAGGGGAACTGTCTCTGTAGTTAATTTCCTGTGAGTCGCGTTGGCACTGGAGTCTCTGCTGAATGGCAGTATATGGTAATGTAACTATATTTCAGAGACAAAGTGCCACAACATCTGCTAAGAAATAGTCTATATTTACATATACATTTATTTTTTACTAATATTGTAATTTTAATCTTGCACCAAACAAGAGCTTTTTTAATTTTCTATTCTATTCAGAATTTCAGCAGAAATGTGAAGTAAATTGTAACCTGCTGATAGTAGCTTTAAAACACTCTTTAAAGCTTGTGTCTGTGGTACTTGTGTGTGTAGCTGAGCTGAGCCCCGGGATGCCCCAGTACTACCCCCAGAGCAGCATGGACAGCACCCTATCTGGGGACACCGACATGGACAGCAGCCTGAGCATGGAGCTCACCTACCCCCTCTCCACCTTCCGCAGTGAGTCTAAATACCCCCCCTCCAACTACCTACCCCCTCTCCACCTTCCGCAGTCAGTCTAAATACCCCCCTCCCCCCTCCCCACTCCACCTACCCCCTCTCCACCTTCCGCAGTGAGTCTAAATACTCCCCTCCCCATGCTACTTACCCCCTCTCCACCTTCCGCAGTGAGTCTAAATACCCCCCTCCCACTACCTACTCCCTCTCCACCTTCCGCAGTGAGTCTAAATACCCCCCTCTCCACGCCACCTACCCCCTCTCCACCTTCCGCAGTGAGTCTAAATACTCCCCTCCCCATGCTACTTACCCCCTCTCCACCTTCCGCAGTGAGTCTAAATACCCCCCTCCCACTACCTACTCCCTCTCCTCCTTCCGCAGTGAGTCTAAATACCCTACGTGCCCCGCTACCTACCCCCTCTCCACCTTCCGCAGTGAGTCTAAATACCCCCCTCCCACTACCTACCCCCTCTCCACCTTCCGCAGTTAGTCTAAATACCCCCCACTCCACGCTACTTACCCCCTCTCCACCTTCCGCAGTGAGTCTAAATACCCCCCTCCCCACGCCACCTACCCCCTTTTCACCTTCTGCAGTGAGTCTAAATACCCCCTCTCCTCCTTCCGCAGTGAGTCTAAATGCCCTACCTGCCCCGCTACCTACCCCCTCTCCACCTTCCGCAGTGAGTCTAATACCCCCCCTCCCCCCCTCCCCACACTACCTACCCCCTCTCCACCTTCCGCAGTGAGTCTAATACCCCCCCTTCCCACACTACCTACTCCCTCTCCACCTTCCGCAGTGAGTCTAAATACCCCCTCTCCACCTTCCGCAGTGAATCTAATATATCCGCAGGGAGTCTAATATATCCGCAGGGAGTCTAATGTACATGGGCTGGGGGTGGGTCAGTGCCCATCCACTTGTCAATCAGGCCCACACAATCAAAAGGCTCCCATTGTTTGATTGACTGTTTAAGTAATAATAGTAACCAATGTGTTTTGGGCTAGGCCTATCTGTTTTTAAGAATTTAGGCCACACCCCCATACATTTATTTATGCATTTATTTTTGATCAGCATTTTACCAGATTACAGAAGATGAGAACAATAAGATTAAAAAAAACTCAATGAAAATGAAAACTAAATTGTTGTGAGCATGTATTCCTGTTATGTCTCATTGATCCTTAGTGTGTCATAAGTCATCTAGTTAAAAACAAAGACCAAAGCCAGACAGGAAACAGGTCAGGTGACTCATCATGCATACTCTAGATGAACTAAAGGCAAGTTTCAGTTTGAGTTTGAGGGCCAGTACACAAAGTACACACACATTTTTACCGTCAGATTGTAAACGTAAATTAAGTTTCATTAATGTCTATGGTTAATGGATGTAAAGCAGTGTTTTTCAAAATGTGGTCTGCAAGAAATCTCAAGCGGTCTGCGAGCAACTGTGTTAACATTTTTTCATCATGCATACTCTAGATGAACTAAACAGAAGTTTGAGTTTGAGTTTGAGGGGCGGTACACAAAGCAGACATACATTTTTACCAGTGCCCTAACCCATGACCAAAACAGTGAGACTGAAATCACTTTTCCTTTATTTATTTGTTTATTTTTTGAAGGTACGGCCCCAGGGGGGGTTAAAAAGTTTTAACCAGCAGATTTCATTTCTTGGTGTCTAAAGAGAAACAGTGTTAACTCTGTTCCATTAATTCCCCCTGTTCGAAAATAACACTCATTTCAAGGGTGACAAAGAACTTTCTGCTGCACAAATCGCTTATCACACAGCCTACACATTTGAGGACTCATTTTAACATCTTCTCATATCTCACATCCTAACATCTTCCACACTGACTTTGCATGACAATAACACAAATAGTATTTGTTCTTTGACCAAAGGAAAAAAAACAAAAACAAACTCGAGCACATATTATTCATATGACATTTCCGTAGGGGGTGGGCCCCTATCCACCCACAGGCTGTGACTCTGAATGATAATTCTAAATGCATGGTTGTTCTTACCTGTTTTTTGTCTTCAGATTCACGCAAATATGGTTCTGTCAGGAAACCCCCACATGCAGCAGTTTCACACATGAGCAGTCTGACAGAGGAAGGTGAGTAAATCTGAATCTCTCTGTCATCTCTCATCGTCACCACAAGCGAAAACAGAAAATCTCTCTTTCCATAACACCTGGAATCACACAAATTCCAGTACAAATTCTGTTTTTATATATAAGGAGATATTGTTTTCTGCCATGGTTTGTCGAGAATAGATATGATGACAATATATATTTTTTTTACCGTGCTCCTTTGTGAATCTTAAATAAAGATTTAATTAAATGAATTTCTATATGACATTATAAACAGTCTACATAATATTGTTTAAGCGTGCAACCCTGTTGAGGACCCGGCCAAAGTGCATGCTGGGAACTGTAGTTCTTCATTAGTGCCCAACCACGAGCCAATCAGGACCAGCTATGCAGGCACAGCCAGTGGTAAGCATGGTCCAGTTCATGTACACTGTCGATATCAAGATTTCGGATGTGTGTTACATGTGTACATGTTTTAGACTGACAGTGCCCTGCGTGATCAGGGTTTTTAGGCAGGGGAATGCAGAGCAAAGTAAGTTTATGTATATTTTAAGCTTATGTATCTCAAAGAAGAGATAAAGAGATGAAATACTATTTAAAATATGAATCAAATATATTTTTAAAGAAATATCAGCTATTTATTTACAGTTATTTTGTTAACCTATATGAATAAACAAAATACAAAAATGTTTATAGAAATAATATTATGTAAATGAAGTTTCATTAATGTTTATGGTTCATAGATGTAAAGCAGTGTTTTTCAAAGTGTAGTCCGCCGTCCACTGGTGGTCTGCAAGAAATCCAAAGTGGTCCGCGAGCAGTTGTGTTAAAATATAATTTTTTTTCATGTTTCTAAAGATACCTATGCTATGCAGTGTGTTTAAGCGACATGTATATCATCTTCCCCAGTTAGGGCTGTGATGCTGCACCAATTCATGCATTTGCATAGCCCTGTTAGCCTCAGAAGGGGTGAGGGGTGGTCCTTGAGGTTTTTTTAAGGGGGAAGTGGTGTAAACACTTATGTAAAGAAACCAATCAACTGACAAAACAAAATCGACTCATAAAACCACTAACCACCTAAATTTATTCCACGTGTGTGTGTGTGTGTGTGTGTGCAGTGGATTCGTTCGACACCTCCAGCACCTCCTCTGGAGAGTGTTATGAGAACACGGGCCCCAGCACCGCTGACCTACCTGACTCAGGTGAGCCCCTTTAAGCAGCAGCATGTGGGGAAAGTACTTTACCACTCTTCTCCACTTTCAGATGTGTTGCCATCATAGGCGTAGGCACGGGTGGGCTGGGGTGGGTCTGGGCCCACCCACTTGTCAATCAGGCCCACCCAATCAGAAGGCTCTTTTTGTTTGATTGACTGCTTAAGTAATACGAGTAATCTATGTATATATCTAGTATATATGTTTTGGGCTAGGCCCACCTGATTTTTTTCTGGGCCCACCCATTTTATGATTTCTGGCTACGCCCCTGGTTGCCATGTGTGGCTTATGCACCTTCTTTAGTTTGGTACCATTTCCAAATTTATTCTGAGGGTCTATAGACATGTTAAGAATAAGATATTTACTCCTTGCGTTAGCAAAACTGGTAACACTTTATGTACTGGCCCTGTTACATCAATTAGGTACAGTGTAACTAGCTGTGTAACAATACATTATGCGCTTACCCTGCGCCATAGGATTAGGGTTGGAGTTAGTGCTAGGTTTGTACAGTGTAAGTGCATAATATTACATGTTGTTACATGTAGATAGACCAACAAAAAAGTGAAATGTGTTACCGCAAAACCTCTTACTGCTGTTTTCATATCTACATCAGCTAATAACAACACTGAAGTCTTGGATTTATACAGGAAGCACATTTAAAGAATAAAGTTTCAGTATAATATAATTTTAGGCATAACCTATCTATACTGTCCTTGCAGGAGTAAGTTTGCCAATCAGATAAACGTAAGTAAATGGTTATTAAGGCGACATTAAAGGGAAACTTTGCCACATTTGAACATACGTTTTACTGTTAGAGATCTTTGAGTGCTGTCGGTAGCTGAAAAGGCAACATGTCCACTAATTTTGAACACACTCTTGGTCATAAATGAATCCTCTTACACTGGGCCCCATCTTCTTCATGTCTCTCAGAAGAACCAGTTTATGATCAGACCGATGACCACTTCCTGTCCCAGAGAGGAAACCATGCTGGTAACCACAGAGACCTTCTACCTGAAGACCTCACATGTGGTCAAGGTAGACAAGTAACCACTGTCACTCACACACACAGGGGATTTCCAGTAAAGCCATGACCTCTTTTTTCCCTGTATGCTAGCATTTAACCTTTAAGCGTTTCAGTTTTTTCAACATTCTGTGAAAGAATGTATCCTACAACCCTTTTTTTAATTTGCATTTACAGATTGAAAACAGACAAAAGTCCCCTCATGAAACACAGATTGCTCACATTTTCAGTTTTGCATTTTCCAGTTAAGTAAAATTAAATGCCTAGCCAGTAGGGTAGAGAAGGCAGCCTGTAAGATTTTTCAGTTTCACATTTTCTAGATTTCACATATTTAGGCCTACAGCATTTTTCTGTTAATGAATAAACATTTATCCTATCAAATCAACAAGCAGGCAAACTAACTAACTAACTGAGTAACTGACTAACTGACTAACCAATTAACTAACTAAATTAATTCATGAATTAAGCTAATTAAGCCTAAACTACTTAATGAAAGGATTTAATGGATGTGTCTGGGGTTTCCCTCAGGAGTTAGTGTAGAAGGCGACTGGAATGCAGAGGACTCCCCCATCTACTCCCCCGTCAGCATGGAGAACCCAGATGAGGAGCAGGACTCAGACTGTGACTATGATGACGTCGCCAACTACATGCAGTGATTGGCCATTGTGTGACTGTGACCATGGCAACGTGGTCAACTACATGTAGGGATTGGGTGTTGGATAACTGTGACCATGGCAACGTGGTCAACTACATGTAGGGATTGGGTGTTGGCTAACTACGACAATTGTGATGTGGTCACCAGTGGTCACCAGCCATCTTATGACACAGAGCATGGTGATGTGATCAACTACATGCAGTGAGCATCACCTGTGACTATGATGATATGGACAGTTATGTACAGTGATGGGCAAGGGGACTACCTTGGTGACAAAAGGTGGGACTGTTTTAAGGCAACACTAAAGCACTTTTCGTCTTCAGTCGCCCTACAGGTTGGAAGCGGAATTGCCTGTTTATGTCTCATTTGAACTACAGGGGCGACCTGCTTTTGAAAAAATTGCATAGTGCAGCTGTAGCCCATGGAAGGCAAAGCCAATTCAGAAGTGCTGTTCAACCTGTTACGAGTTGATGAACCACTGGAATGATTTTGGAAACATCTTAACTTAGTGTTGTTTTAAGAGCCCAGTAGCGGTGATGTGGGGAATGATA
>CM050201.1:26987592-26992592 GCA_027475355.1 Coilia nasus
AGTGGGGTGTGCTACTTTGGGGGAAAGGGAACGAACACACGCACACACACATGGACACATGGACAGACAGACACACACACACACACACACTCACACACACACCTACACACACAGACACACACACACACACACACACACACACACACACACACACACACACACACACACACAGATGCGCAGAAAGACAGACAGCAAGACATGCATAGACAAACACGCACACACATACGGATGCATAGACAGACAGACAGACAGACAGACAGACAGACAGACAGACAGACAGACAGACAGACAGACAGACAGGCACGCACAGGCACACATACACACAGACATGCAGACACAAAAATGGATGTGGTCAGGGGGTGAAAGTGAGTGGAGATGGGTGTGTTTGTGTGTGTGTGTGTGTGTGTGCGCGTTTGTGTGTGTGTGTGTGTGTGTGAGAGAGAGAGAGAGAGAGAGAGTGAGAGAGAGAGAGAAAGAGTGTATGTGTGTGTGTGCACACGTGTGTGTGTGGATAGGCTGGTGCTGACCTGTATCAGGTGTGTTGATTGGCTGGTGCTAACTTGTATCAGGTGTGTTGATTGGCTGGTGCTGCCCTGTATCAGGTGTGCTGATTGGCTGGTGCTGTACATTGCTGACCTCATGGACTCCTTACGGAAGAGATCAAGCTAACATTCCATTGTTTTTTAAGCTAGCTTACGCTACGTGAAGATAACGGAGGCCTACATGAGCAAAGCAAAGAAACATTGTTTTGCATTAAAAAGTTATAAACTAGTCATAATGCATGATGCATTATAGAGTACAATACATCAGTCACATCATTTTGTTCCCTAGTGCACTATATTACTCTGGCTGTTGCAGCAAGCTCGTAGATAGAGGTTTGTCTGGCAAAGATACCATAGACAGGAAGTTCTCAAGGGTGGGATCAACAGGTGTCCATCAAATGCCTCTGTATACTACTTGGCAGAGCTACAACCAATCAGACCACTGTATATGTATGTTGTATGCGTAAGCTCGTTTTTCATTGGTTCCCTATTTCAGTGGCAATGGAAATAGGCCTGTTGGCCAGACTGACTTAAACACGAAATTCTATGCAGTGTCACAGGCCTAGGCTACTATATAGTAAACAAGGTAGCATTTTGGATTCGACCCATAATTTCACATAAGAGAATATCCCACACTTGCCAAATTATACATGGTTGTTATTAACAGTGAAGGTCAATATATGACACAATTTTCAAGCAATCGTTAGTTCACAGCTGTATAAAACTACTGCTACTTGTGAATTCCTGCTCATTATTTTTCAGAATCACTCATGACATGTTTTCAATAAAACTTTCTGTCCAACATAAACCAAAGAATATCTTCATCGGACTATTTCCAGGCATCACATTACGGACAACGGCACGATATTCGAGCTGCTGTCCATGACGGACGTATTTATGGAACGCAGAGGAGAAACACCTGCCTCAATAGCAGTGACCTCGCTGATTAGCATCAGATGAGATGAGAACCAGAGCCCCTGTGTGTGTGTGTCTATGCCTGAAGTTACTGTGTGTGTGTGTGTGTGTGTGTCTACGCCTGAAGTTACTGTGTGTGTGTGTGTGTGTGTGTATGTGTGTGTGTGTGTGTGTGTGTGTGTGTGTGTGTATGTGTGTGTGTGTGTGTCTATGCCTGAAGTTACTGTGTGTGTGTGTGTGTGTGTATGTGTGTGTGTGTGTGTGCACGCCTGGAGTTAGTGTGTGTCTGTGTGTGTCTAGAGTTTGTGTGTGTGTCTGTGTGTGTGTGTGTGTGCGCCCCCCCCATTCCCCCAGGCATCACGGTGTGGCCCGGAGCGGAACCAGAGCGATTGGACCCCCTCGCCTCGGTCAGTCAGTCAGGCGGATTCCAGGCATTTCTGCGCTCGGGGGACCAAAGCATGCAAAGCATCTCTGCGCTCCACCACCACCACCTCCACGCTCCACAGCTCCACCACCACGTCCTCCACTGCCACCTTGTCCACGCTCCACAGCCTCGCCACCACCACCTCCACCTCTGCCACCACCTCCTCCACGCTCCACAGCTCCACTACCACCTCCTCCACCACCACCTCCTCCACTACCACCTTCTCCACGCTCCACAGCCTCGCCACCACCTCCACCTCTGCCACCACCACCTCCACGCTCCACAGCTCCACCACCACCTCCTCCACTGCCACCTCCTCCACTACCACCTTCTCCACGCTCCACAGCCTCGCCACCACCTCCACCTCTGCCACCACCTCCTCCACGCTCCACAGCTCCTCCACAACCTCCTTCACCACCTCCTCTTCTACCTCCACCTCCACAGCTCCACCACCCCCTCTGTCACCACCTCCTCCACCACCCCCTCTGTCAACACCTCCTCTGCGCTCCACAGCTCTGTGGCTCCTGAGGCAGCTCCTGATTGGAGGTGACTGACATTATTTGCTGCCATTAGGGCAGTGGAGCTCTGAGGTTGACCTCCTCACCTCGTCCCTGGAAGCGGCCAGTTGAAACGGCTTCGGAGCGGAAGCTGCCGGGGGCCTGGTGATCCCACGGGAAGTGAGAAGGCTGAGGGGCCTGTGTGTGTGTGTGTGTGTGTGTGTGTGTGTGTGTGTGTGTGTGTGTGTGTGTGTGTGTGTGTGGGGAGGGGGGGGGTAGCAAAGCCGGGCTTAGGGTCTGCCACAGAGCAATCAACACCTAGAGGTTAGCTAGCTGAGCTGAGGGGTCTCCCTGCCTGGGTGTTAAGCATCCTTTCGGCTTAATGCGTGTGTGTGTGTGCGCGTATGTGTGTGTGTGTGTGTGTGTGTGTGTGTGTGTGTGTGCGTGTGTGCATTTCTGTGTGTGTGTGTGTGTGTGTGTGTGTGTGTGTGTGTGCGCGCGCGTATGTGTGTGTGTGTGTATGTGTGTGTGTGTGTGTGTCCTGTGTGTGTGTGTGTGTGTGTGTGTGTGCGTGCATGCATTTCTGTGTGTGTCCTGTGTGTGTTCTTGTGTGTGTTCCTCTGTGTGTGAGAGATGAGAGAGAGAGAATTTTGTGGGTGTGTGTGTGAGTGAGCGGGCGTGCTTGTGTGTATTGCTTCTGTGGCTGCCCCAGTGTGTGTGTGTGTGTGTGAATGTTCCTGATAGGACAGTGTTTTAGTGTTTTGCTAGCCAGCAAAGTAATAAACTGCAGACTGAATTAATTTTAATATGCATTAAACCAGACTAATTCACAATACCTATCAACACATGAGTATTGTTCCTCGATAACATGTCAGTGCAGCACACTGCAAACAGCAGGGTTTCAGATGTTTCACACAGTTTGTGTATTCAGAGTGATGGATATTTGGTGGAGACATATTACATTACATTGCATATTACATTACATTTAGCTGGCTCTTATCACGAGCAACTAAGCACAGGGAATTAGGTGCTGGGGACAGATCCCTGGAGCAACGTGGTGTTAGATGCCCTTGCTCAAGGGCACTTCAGCCATGGGTGAGGGTGCCAGACAGTGGTAATTACTCACTCCTCACCCTTATTTCTCCTACTGGTACAGGATTCGAACCTGTGACCTTACGATCCCAAGAACAACTCCCTAACTGTTAGGTCTCAGCAGCTGGGTCAGAAAATAAAAATGGGTCAGAGGAACACAGTGCTGAGGTGTATTTTGGTCAGATCTCCATTTTGTATCCCCCTTCTGTTAGCTTCACTTTAACAAGTAACTTAACCCTTCGTGGGTCTGTAACTTAACCCTTGGTGGGGACCTTGCATTATTAAACTGTCACTGCACAAAACGCACTGTTTTTTTTAATTGACACCTCCATTCTTATTGGTTGACGTGTACAGGAAACAATTTTGCATTGTAGTGCTGAGATTGTCTTAGGGCGGCACTACATAATTCTTAGTCTTTTTTCTTGCTGAGTCTTACCAAGGGTGGACGACTATGATGCTTTCTACAGATACCGACCCTCCTGATGGGAGGGCCAGGGCAGCTCAATAGGGGTCAAGCTCATCAATAGGAAGACTTCCCCTCAGGAGGAAATGGAACCGGAGATACTATTTGTACATGAGGTAATGGTCAATACTAATTATAAGAACAATTAAAACAACAACAATAATTACATATGATAGAGAGGAGCCGTTCAAATGGGATGGTTATGATTTTTGGATATATTAACTCTGATTAGCATGTATTGACTTCAAATAGAGAAGCAGTGAGGAAGAATTGGTGGTGGTAGTAGTAGTAAATTACTAGTAAATGGAAGCTTTAAAAAAGCTTTTAAATTTGCACTTTACACTGCTTAGATAAAATTAGATTTTTTTGTCAAATGGAGAAACCTGTAAAACCTACTTGAAGTACTCCCTCGTAGTAACAACATTGTCTCAAGCCACTGATGATTCCCCACAATTGCCTGCACATAGTAACACTTCCTATGTAGCTTGCATTCACAAGACTCAAGCTTCACAGAAAGTGTTACTCCACACATCACTGCAGTCACCAATGTTGCTGATAGAGACCCATCACCTCCGGTCTCCTACTGTTGAGCACGGAGGGTGTCCCCTGATTGACAGGCTCTCAGCGGGTGACGGAAAAGGCACTACCACCCCCCCTCCAGCCCCCTCTCCCCACCCTCCACCCCCCATGCCTCCCTGATGTGACACTGCCCCCCTACGAACCCCCCCCCAGACCCCTCTCCCAACCCTCCGCCCCCCCTGCCTCCCCAACGTGACACTTTAGATTAGGCCCCGCTGTGTACAAGGGCCGCCTGTGAACGCTGACCCCTGTGTCCGTGTGGCTTGTTAAGCCCATTTTGTAAGATGGCTTAGAGAGCTGTGTTGGCCAAAACACAGGGCTCCAACAAAGCCCCGCGGCAGCTACCGCCGCACTTCAAAGGCCGCCGCGCCGTGTCAATATTGACGTGAGCCAAGCTGTTAGCGAACGAGCTAAATGGCTGACAAATTAGGCGGTCATGCACCCAGCCCACTCACCCACCACACACCCCACACACCTGCCAAAGCATT
>CM050201.1:26997592-27010092 GCA_027475355.1 Coilia nasus
AAACACACACACACACACACACAGCATCGAGACACACACACACACACACACACACACACACACACACACACACACACACACACACACACACACACACAGACACACCCTGTGGCTCCGAGACAAGCTCTGCACAACACCTGAACTACTGTGGTGGAGAAAATGTGCAAGCAATCCTCAGGGTGGCGGGAGAGGAGGAAGAGGAGGAGGGGGGAGGGGTGGAAGAGGGGGAAGAGGAGGGGTGGGCGAAGGGAAGGGAAGATCAGGTGTCTGATACACACTGGATTAATCCAGCAATAAGAGATTAAAGAGAAGCCGCAGGAGAGGAACCGCAGCAGCAGTCTGTGGGTGATTAGAACCAAACGAGTGTCTCTGATCTTTAAAAAGAGAAAGCTTACGCACAAGTGGTTCGTTGCGTGTCCTCCCATGTCATTTCCTTTTGATGTTAGCGCAGGGCGAAAAAGATGACTAGTGTGTCTGTGTATGTGTGTGTGTGTGTCTGTGTACGCGTGTGTGTGTGTGTCTGTGTACGTGTGTGTGTGTGTGTGTGTGTGTGTGTGTGTGTGTGTCTGTGTATGTGTGTTTATGATGTGTGTGTGTGTGTGTGTGTGTGTGTGTGTCTGTGTGCGTGTGTGTGATGTTTGTGTGTGTGTGTCTGTGTACGTGTGTGTGTGTGTGTGTCGTGCGGTAACGAGCGTGGTCAGGCTCGTTTAATCACCGATGCGGGAGATTCGCTGCAGATCGCCAGCTCATCTGGTTTGCATTTCCAGCACAGACGAGACGGGCATGTAAACCAACACTGCGACCGCTGTCATCACGCTAGCGCTAGCCCTGCTCCACTCCAGTAGCCTGTGCGAACCAAACCCTCCGAATCTTCCTCTCCAATGAACCTAACGAACGCAGGACGATTTTATTCTGTAAGAACAGGTCACAGAGGTCAGTGAAATAGGTATGTACAGTACGATGGAATTCTTATTTCTGATTGGCTAAAGAGGTAGGAATTGAAATCCAAAAGAAAAAGAAATTAAGCAGAGGAACTCTGAGATTTGAACAAAATCTGAAAAAGCCTGTAATAATGCGTGGCTAGGACTGGTTAAAAGCACAAGGGCCTACGCCTTGCGGCCATATTGGCCTTCATCGGGGCATAAAGGCTTTTTTAGATTTTGTTCAAATCTCGGAGTGCCTCTGCTAACTTCTGTTTTCTTTTGAATTTTGACTCCACCCTTAGCAGATGAGCACCTGAGTAAAACTTTCAGAAGTGTCCTGAGTGCCCTAAGCCCTTTGTGTCTTCTGAGGTAGGATTTAACTTTGTTATATTATATCATGAATACGAACGAGAGATAAAAGTGATAATGGCCTTTGAGGCGACCAGTTCCATGGAAATAATGTCATTTTGCGGAGGCTTCACGTCGTGGAGTTCTTCGCCTCCACCTCGCCATTATTTCCACGCAACTGGTCACCTCGTCAGCTGTTATCCCTTACATGGTTCGATGTAGATGCAACACTCTGCAAAAATCATGAAGTGGAATCATGGAGAACTAGTATAGTTGGCTGGACCACCACTGTAAATAGGTAAATACAATATGCTACTTAAATCCTAACAGGCTGTTGTGATACAAGCAGTTCCCCTTCAGGTTACTTGCACACATAACACTATACCTGAACTTTGAGCATGAAGTTGGTTGAGTTAAGTTGAGCACTGAACTTGTTACTCTGTGCCAAACTAATCCAAAATACTCAGAGGAAAAAGCAAACCAAAATCCTGAGTTTGAGATGAACACTATGCAGTGTGCTGCTCCAAGAGGCCTGTGTTTGAGGAAGAGTGTGTTGGGACAGAGACAGAGGGAGAGACAGAGACACAGAGACGTGCTGAAAGAAGCCACACACACACACACACACACACACACACACACACACACACACACACACACACACACACACACACACACACACACACATTCCTCTTCCCTTTTTCTCGCTTTCCTTTCAGGGGTTTCCTTTTTCTCTTGTGCTTGTGTACCTTTCAAATGCTCACACTATGTCCAGACAAAAGGGCACTTGACCTTTGACCTCCGCACAAAAAGCCACCATAATCTGATGTTAGAGCACTCTACAGGTTATTGTCCTACTGCAACTTGTGACTGAATGCCGGGCTAGCACGAGGGAAAATCCTATTCTGTCTCCATCCTACTGGGTGTGTGTGTGACTGTGTGTGTGTGTGTGTGTGTGTGTGTCACTATGTGTGTGTGTGTATGTGTGTGTGTGTATGTATGTGTGTGTGTGTGTGTGTGTGTGTATGTGTATGTGTGTGTATGTATGTATGTGTGTTATTGTGTGATTGTGTGTATGTGTGTGTGTTTATGTTCATTGGTGCCTTAGAAAACTCACAGCCCACCCAGGAAAGGTTAACATGAACGTCTGCTGACCTCTCAGTCACCCCTGCTTGTCCTTGCAGAGCAAAATCTGTCTCTCTCTCTCTCTCTCTCTCTCTCTCTCTCTCTCTCTCTCTCACACACACACACACACACACACACACTCCACACATGCATGTATTGATGATACACTACCAGCACTTTACAGTGGTTCATACTGTCTCTCTCTCTCACACACACACACACACATACACACACACACACACACACATCCACACACACATGTATTCATGATACACCACCAGCACTTTACAGTGGTTCATACTGTCTCTCTCTCTCACACACACACACAGATACACACACACACACACACACATCCACACCCGCATGTATTCATGATACACTACCAGCACTTGACAGTGGTTCATACTCTCTCCCACATAATTGCAGCAAAATGTATAGTGTGGCTAAGAAAAGGCGACCATTTCACTAGTTCATAACAAACAAATCAAATCTGCGGTAGGTTTCCATTTATGATCGTTTCTTGGCAAAAACACACCTGGTGAAAATTAATTACTTAATTTACAGTCAGTCCAAACTCCAGTATTGTTTCTTGGTCTTGGAGGAGAAATCAACTGGCTGTGAAATTTCCTCAAAAGATTATTCCAAAGTGGTTAAAATGACAAACGCTATTGTTGTGTTTTCATGGTCAGCGTCGGTGACTTAGTACACACACAGTCTGCGGACATAATGTGCGCGTAATGTCTAATCTAAATCTTTCCCAGCTGTCTGCACTCATGACAGGTTTACATTGGCTGTTTTATGCACGGTGTTTAGGGGGAAAGGGAAAATAATGGCCATTATTCTGTGGATTGATTATTTCGTCCGAGCCCCGGTGATGAAGCTCTGGCCAGAAGCATCGCCTCTGTCTTTAATCTGCGACGCTAAATCTTCCGCTTATAACGCCGAGAGCGTTTGGTGGATATATTGCACAATAAGAAACTAAGGTGTTCCTCCCAACAGCTTCTTGGCCACAGCCGACGCTAAATATACTGTAGCAATAAAGCTAAGCATTAAACATTCATGTACTTTTCCTCTAGTCCAACAGACACAATTGAGAGAGAAAAGAGCTAAACATTTTTTGGGGAAAATATTTGAAAGATTGCTTAAAGACTATATGCAACAGCAGATGGAAAGGGTATGGGGGGATCAACTCTATACCAATTTGCATTGCTTTTTTCTCAACTATTGAATAAACACAAATCAATAAAAACAGACTGATGAAATAAGGTCACACCACACATAGCATACATACAGAACATGTCTCTCTGTTTTTATATTTTATTGACATTATTTTTTTTTCTGCAAAAGACAACATAAAAGCCAAGCTTGTCTCTTAGCCATGAGGTAGAAGTGTTTGACCAGCATCTTGGTTGAGAAACGTAAAACGTAAAATATAAAAATACCTCTCTGATAAATAAGAGATATTTTGTTTTGGTCGGTTTAAATGATTACAATGGCGATGAGTATAATTTACCATAAATAGAACATAAATTATCAAACAAAACAAAAAAAACACAAACCAAAGTCTGATTATAATGTACAACTATTTACAAATGTAACCCGAATAAATGACCTCTAAGGCTGCGTTGAATTTATTAGTGTCCAGTAGTTGGCTCATATTTGCCACAGTCTCTCTCCCTCCTCATCCTCCCTCAAAGACTGTGAGAAGGACAATCCTCTGGTAAGGAAAAACGGGAGCGTGAGCATTTATGACATGCAGAACATGTAAGTGGTACAACTTTGAGATTAGCAGGAGAGTCTGTGGCAGCGTTATGGAAAGATATGTATACAAAATGATATTAGTTTGCCCAGAATGCTACTGCAATCTCCTGCAGTCCTCTCGTGATAAACAGCATGCCTGTGGGAGCAACATTGTCCTTCTTTATGCAGCTGTGCGTTCCTATGGCTTTTCCTGTACAGCAAGGAACTAACATGGGTCATTGGTTCAGTTCAAACACTCTGGATGCACTCAGACTGACCAATGACCTGTATATTTTTCTTGTACAATCAGTCAGCTTGGGTCAAGGCACCTGCTAAATGAATACAAGTCGCTGTATCTCTTTCTCTCTGTCTCTCATCCTACCTTTTCCTTGTCTAAGTTACCCACTGACTCTGCAAAATGAATTGATAAATGTATACTAAACGTTTTCGACTGCTGAATCTTTTCTCCATGGCTGTCTCTCCCAAGCGACTACCCCTAGGCCTCCACTACAATATCCTGACACTGCTTATTGACCATTTAATCTGCAAATTAATCAATGCATGTTTTTTTGTGACCATTATTCTCTATCTTCCTCTTTTACTTCCTTAATTTCTTTTTTCTTATTTTTCATATCTGAGTGCTGACTCAAAATATCTTATCATCAGTCTGCTCAAACTGGCTACTTGCGCCCGCAGGCATCGACCATCATGTCCTCATACTGCTTGTAGACCACTTAATCTGCAAATGAATAAATCTATGTGTTTCTGTCACCATTTCTCTATATCTTTCTCTCTTCCTTCCTTAATTAGATTTTTTTTTGTTTTTCATGTCTGGGTGCTGACTCTCTTTTTCACAGCGCTCAACACAACATATCGCTCTCGACTCCTCAAAATGGCTACCTGCACAGACAGGCATCGACCACCCTGTCCTCGCACTGTTTGTCAAGGACTTAATCTGCAAGTGAATAAATGTGTGTGTTTTGGTCACCGTTGTTATTTATCATCCTCTTTTTCCATACTTTTAAAATGTTTTTTAATGTTTGTTTTTTGTCTTTTCAATTTTTTTTTCATTTCTGAGTGCTGCGTCTCTTGCTTAAAGCTCTCAACACGACATATCTCTCTAGTCTCCTCAACATGGTTACCTGCACTCAGCCTCAACCAAGTCCTCCTCACACTGCTTGTAGACCACTTAATCAGCAAATGTGTGTGCATACATGTGTGTGTTTCAGTCACCGTTTTTATCTATCTTCCTCTTTTCCTTTCATAGTTTTTGCTTTTTTCATTTTGGAGTACCAAGTCTTTTTTTTTTCCAATTTTTTTATTTCAGAGTACTGAATCTAGGCTCGCCGCCCTCAACACGATGTATCTCTCTCGTGTCCTCAAAATGGCTACCTCCAGCAGCAGGCCTCGACCACCATGTCCTCGTACTGCTCGTAGACCACTTAATCTGCAAATTAATCAATAAATGTATGTTTTTTGTAGTTAGCGTTGCTGTGTATTTTTCTCTTATCCTTCTTTAATTTTTTTTTTTTTCATTTCTGAGTGCTAAGTCTCTTGCTCGTGTCCTCAAAATGGCTACCTGCAGCCGCAGGCCTCGACCACAATGTCCTCGTACTGCTTGTAGACCACTTGAAAAAATGTGTGAAATTAATGAATCTGTTTTTCAGTCACTGTTGTTGTCTAACTTCAGTTTTTTTTTATTTCTGAGTGCTCGCCTGCTCTCAGCACGACGTATCTCTCTCTCGTGTCCTCAAAATGGCTACCTGCAGCCGCAGGCCACGACCACCATGTCCTCGTACTGCTTGTAGATCGCTTAATCTGCAATCCAATAAATGTGTTTTTCAGTCACCATTTTTGTCTATCTTCCTCTTTTCCTTTTTTAATTTTTTGTGTTTATGTCTGAGTGCTGAGTGTCTTGCTCGCCACCCTCAACACGACGTATCTCTCTCGTCTCCTCAAAATGGCTACCTGCACCCGCAGGCCTCGACCACCATGTCCTCGTACTGCTTGTAGACGACGTTGTTGCCGGCGTCGATGTAGAGGATGCTGACGGGGCTCAGGCGGGAGGGCACGCAGCAGCTGGGCGGCATGGAGCCGGGCCGCATGGAGTTCATGAGCGTCTGGATGATGGCGTGGTTGGTGGGCTCCAGGTGCGAGCGCAGCGGGAAGTCGCACACGCCCTCGCAGTGGTACGCCTCGTAGTCCAGCGGCGCGATGATCCAGTCGTCCCAGCCCAGCTCGCGGAAGTTCACGTGCAGCGGCTTCTTGCTGCAGCGCGAGCGGGAGCGCCGGCCGTGGCGTTTGCCCAGGCGACCGCCGGCGCCCCCGGTGGACAGTGTGGCACGGCGACTGCGCCCCGGCTTGACCTGCGTCTGCGTCAGCAGGTGCTGCTGGGAGCCGTGCTCTTTGCTCACGTTCTTCTTCTCCCACAGCAGGTGCCTCTTGATCTTGTCCCTCTTCTCGTAGAAGAGGCTCTGCCGCTTGCGGGACCTGGTGAACACCACCAGGATGGCCTTCTTGGGGTGGGGCCGGTTGTGCCTGCGGAAGCCCAGCTGCTGCAGGTCCACCTCCCTCTCGGGGTTGTCCGCCATGGCCCGGAGCTCCAGGCAGAACTGGTGGCCCTGCAGGTGCCTCTGCCACTCCTGGAAGATGTCCCAGATGTCCAGCACCTCCCAGTAGGGCTTCGGGGACTCCCCCGGGTCCAGGGTGCGGGAGTCCAGCACGTGCTGCGACTGACAGGACAGGATCTGGATGTCCACCGGGCCCATCTCCGACGCACGGAAGATTCCGGAAACTTTGGCGTATATCCGCAGCTCTGCGCCCAGTAGCTCCACCTTGTCGGAGAGGGTCGAGACGTCGAAGAGATACTTCTGCCTCAGCAGGGGGGAGGTCAAAGGGTCGTCTGTGAGAGAAAGCACAGGAAGTGCTTACTGCTCGGACACATTATTGCGCTTCATTCTATAGGTTACTAATGGTTATGATTTTGAGTTTTTACACAATACACAGAAAGACATATTAACAGAAAATACATTTTCAAAGAATTTTACCACAAATTAACCACAAATCTTAGATATTGTTTCTGCAATGTTTATGAAAAACATGAAAAACATGCATTGTCAAATTTAGCAAGCATTTACTGTAATATGAATACATAAATATTATATTAAACACAAAACATGTTGGTCTATATTAAAACACAGACAGACAGACAGACAGACAGATAGACAGATAGATAGATAGATAGATAGATAGATAGATAGATAGATAGATAGATAGATAGATAGATAGATAGATAGATAGATAGATAGATAGATAGATAGATAGATAGATAGATAGATAGATAGATAAACGAACCTTGTCCTACATCCACAAAACTTGTGATAGTATTCGCAGCTTTTGATGCTCGAAAAAAACTTGCGTTCAGTCCCAGCTTCTCCGCTGCTGAGAAAGTTTTGTAGATGGACAGCATATATTCGTGCGGTTGCACCAGGTCCTTGAGTCCGCGCCCTAGCTGAGAACTTTTGCCATTTGGTGATGACAGCGGTGTGGAAGTGTAGATATCCTTCGCCCTTTTTGCTGTTTTTTGCTCGTCGAGAATTTTTCCAGCTTTGATAATTGGAGCAGACGGTAAGAACACTGACATGGCTTGAAAACACGTAAAGTTCATAAAACATGTAAAAAACACAAAGGCTAATGTGAGACGATGTGCGCTCATGCTGACTCTATCTTCGAAAAAAATATTGAAAAGAAAAACTAAACAACAGCACAACAGGCCTACGACAGGACGCATGAAGTGTCCAGGATGCAGGGAAGATGTATGCACGTCAAGTGAGGACTTCTTGCATGGCAGGCAGACCACTTCGCCAACTTTTACCCGCCCTCCTCACCACTACCCTCGACTTGTCGAAGCAACCACTCACCGTTTCCACCGAAGCAGAAAATAAATAAATAAATAAATAAATAAATAAAGATGTAGCCAAGGCTTGACTGACTCCTGAAATCGTTATCCTAATTTACCTTATGCTACTCTGTTGCTCCAAATGATAAAAAAACTATTAAGACATTAGGTGAAAACTTTGCAACTGCAAAATATTTTTGACTGATCAAAGTCACCAAAGAAACCACAATATACTTTTAAATAGCATAACATACTTACAGACAACGGATTAGGCTGTTATAGTACCAGCATATAATAAATCTGGAACTAGGCTACAATATTTAGAGTGAAAATAATAACCCACTGCATTACTGTATAATGTAATTATCTGTTTGGCCAATAATAGTTAATTGATGCCTGGCTTATTTAGACAAAGATGCTTACAATTATTTGTACAACTAATTTGGTTTGGCCCTGTTCTTTTAAAAGTTTAAACGAACAAAAAATAATATAAATTCTTGCCAAATTTGTGTCCATTAAACCCGGTATGTCAGCTGGGTGCCTGACTCATACAGAATGATTTTTGCGCCACATGGTTCAGAAAGCATGCTTTCTAC
Organism: Coilia nasus; assembly: GCA_027475355.1. Lineage (NCBI taxonomy): Eukaryota > Metazoa > Chordata > Actinopteri > Clupeiformes > Engraulidae > Coilia > Coilia nasus. The sequence goes on from CM050201.1 coordinate 27,006,220, forward strand.
AAAAGAAGAAAAGTGTGTGGTATTTCGTTTTTAAATAAAGTTCTTAGGATCGACGCGTTTTTTTGAGTCCACACTGGTGGTCTGGAAATGTCCCCGTTATTTTTACATAGGCACTTGTAAGGTACAGAGCGCGACGGCTATGCAGTGGCAGATGTCACTCTGCCCCCTGGTGGAGAGACGAGGACACCAGCAATATTTTTCCCCACCTCATACAGCCATTGCGCGCACAACTTCATCACACCATCAAATTCCCACTGCTGTCATTGTACAGCATTATCCCTAAACAAACTTTCGAACATTCCCCATGTGGACTGGCAAATAGCCTGTCTGATAGTAATTAGTGCCTAATGTTTTGGCAACCCATTTTAAGGACTGTCACAACCCCGTGGGGTGGCCTTGTGCTGCTGTACGCCTGTCCTCTGTGTCATAAGTAATATAGACAGAGAAAAAAAGGACACTCTTTTGTTTGTCTTGTTTTTTTTCTGTTTTTTTTTTTCCTTAAAACTTCACTCCTGAAACCTTCCTACAACATGTGTTTCACTTAAATAATTCCATTGCAAAAAAGCGACATAATCACAGTGGTTTATGGCACAAACAAATAGATTTATTGAAAAAATGTGGATAGTGTCACCCCCATTATCCCTCATATAAATATAAACAAAGTGCAATATTGTTGAGTGAGACCATTGCCATGCAAATACAGAATGCAGATGCAGGCCCATATATGACACACAAATATAAGAAGCATACATTATATAACTGTGCAATTTGTGCAGAAGTTTGTAAACACCCAAAGTAGCTACCCAAGGAAGAGTTCATATGGCCAATAGAATAAGTAACATTCATTTTCCCTTTGCAGTAACAGATATTTTTTGAATACAGGATTTTTACATTAAATTCAGAAGTTTTGCACATGATATTTCAACCATACAATAAGTTATCCTTCATGAATGTATCCCTGTCATAGTACATCTCAACAGTTACTTCAAGAGGTAGAAATATCTCACCATATTCCCCCACAGAGAACAATAACAAAAAAAGTTACATAACGTACAACAGACATAGCCAACCCTGTAACCACAAACAAATGGTGTTCTTTCTCCCTTACAAAACTTTCATTTTAAATTTTGATCCGTGTCCAAAATGGCCACTGTCATCCAACATGGCTGCCTTCATCATCCAAGATGGCCGCTGTCGTCTCACAACACTTCACTCCTTCCTCAGAGCACTGTCTGAGTGAACAGCAGGCTAGCGAGGAGGGTAATGAGGAGCAGTAGAGCGCCAGAGGACGAAGCCACGGCCCCATCAAACACACCGGGGTAATCGTTGTCAGTGGTGGTGGAGGTGGTGGTGGTAGAGGGCCCAGGGGGGGCAGTGTCGGTCCGGGTGATGGGGTCAGTGCTGTTGGTGATGGGGCTGGACGTGGTCGGGTCCGCTACGGCCCTGATGGTGAACGAGCGGGATGAGGCCCTGACTTCTTTGAGAGTGAAAGCCAGAGTCAAGTTGTCGCCTGTGGGAACGGGCAGAATGAGAGAAGAGAAGAGAAAAGAAGAGAAGAAAGGCAGAGTGAGATGGTGCATAAGTCAGAATAGGACCTCACTGACCTCATTCACGTGAATATGTAATATATGACACTATATACATGCATAAAACACAGAACCAGCTTAGTAATAACTAGTAATTACTACATTAAATTTGACTAAAAGGGGCCTTTCAGAACAGCAAATGAGTATGTGTGTTTTTCCGAGATTGTAATGCCTTTTCTATTTCCAAATCGCATTCAATGACACTAGAGGTCACTGCAGGTCACTCACAAGTTTTACAGGAAAATCTTTAGTCCTTGAGGCACGCTGCATGTGAACTCACCAGGCTTAGAGATGCTGAGGTCAGTATAGTTTGCCCAGCATCCCTTGAACGGGATAGTTGTGTTTCCAGAGAGGCCACAGACGAGGGAACCACCGGAGTCTTTCAGCACGGCCGAGAGAGTTAGGGTCGTGACCCCGACCGACACGCAGCTCCCCTACAGACAAGAGAAAGACTGCTGTTATGGATACACTCCATGTAGAGAAGCAATACAGTGTGTTTCCACCACAGATGGTTAATAACAATAATAATAATAATAATAATAGTAATAATAAATACGTTTTTATATAGCGCTCTTCTTGTCACTCAGAGACACTTTACAGGCAATACAAACACACACACAAACCCACAGAGAGAAACCCACAGAGAGAAAAAACAGATTTGGAGGGAGAAAAGGTGGGCAGTGCTGGACGATAATGTATCAGGTGTTGTCATCATAATGAATTCACACATAAATGATGCTTGTCATGGAAAAATAGCTGCTACAACTTACAAGTTGATTTTAAGGTTGAAAAAGCTAAATCGGGCCGGAACTCTCCGGAACTCAGCTCTGGCTGGCTGTATTGCAGAGGTAAGGAGGCGGAGCTAAGCTTCGGAGGGTTCCGGCCCAATTTAAAGCAACACTACTGTAAGTAGATTTTTCAACCTTAAAATAATGTTTCCAAAATCATTGGTTCATCAACTGGTAACTGGGTGAGAGGCACTCCTGAATTCGCTTTGCCATCCTCAACAACAGCACTAAGCAAATTTGGAGGAGTGGGTAATTTCTCCAATTTTTCCAACCTGTAGGACAAATGTAATCGAGGTCTTTCTGCGCAGTCCAGACCCAGTCTCGAACCTGCGACCTCACAGCAACTCCGGTATGGGAGACAGACACGGTACCAAGTGAGCTTAAAGCGGGGCTATTAGCTCAGCCAGCAGCGTATCTTTTTGGGGCGTCGGGAGGGAGGTTTACCAATGTTCTACTCCAAGCTGTGCAAGCTGGCATGCGTTACACTCACCCCCCTAAACCTCACCCCCATCCCTGTTCATGGCACAACTGTAACCGAGGTATTTCTGTGTGGTCCAGACCAAGTCTCGAACCTGCAACCTCACAGCAACTCCGGTATGGGAGACAGATGGGCTACCAAGCTGGGCTATTAGCTCAGTCAGCAGCGTATCTTTTTGAGGCGTTGGGAGGGAAGTTTACTAACGTTCTACGCCGACCTGTGCTAGCTGGCATCTGTTGCCAGCGTTGCTTTAAGTGAGTGGGTGGGTGTGCTCGCACCTCTGAGTCCAGGGCCTTGATGCTGGGCTGCTGGCTGAGGAGTCCTGGGGCGAGTCCGGCGACAGGCTCCTGCATCACCCTCAGCGAGGCCACGCTCGTCACCTTCTCCGCCACCGGGTCCTCACGCGTCACCTCAGTGGTGGCCACCTGCAGCATGGAGTCACAGCATAGACACTTAGTAAACTGTTATGTTATTTATGCAAATGTACTGTAAGTAAACTGAACAAGCTTAACTGTACTTCTTAACTATCAAGAAGGCACGCAGCAGCTTGTTGTCAAACATGTTGTAGTTATAATAGTCATGAGGTTTTTATGTACTTTCCTAATAGGAAGAAGCAAGAGATTTAGTCACAATACAAATGAGAAGTTAGACTCAAGTTTTACAGAGTATATAGTTAGTATGTAGTTTCTGCCTCTTGGCTTTGCAGGGCGGTACATTACTGCAGTGGTGAGTGTTATGTATGCTTCTGCAGTATTAAGTATACTACTACAGTGGTGAGTGTTAAGTATGCTTCTACAGTATTAAGTGTGCTACTACAGTAGTGAATGTTAGGTATGCTAGTGCAATATTAAGTATGCTACTGCATTGGTGAGTGTTAAGTATGCTAGTACAATATTAAGTATACTACTGCATTGGTGAGTTTTAAGTATGCTAGTACAGTATTAAGTATACTACTGCATTGGTGAGTGTTAAGTATGCTACTGCAGTGTTGAGTGTTAAGTATGCTAGTACAATATTAAGT
>CM050201.1:27017592-27040092 GCA_027475355.1 Coilia nasus
ACAGGTGAGGCTCACCTGGACGTAGATGCCGAAGTCGAAGCTGCGCCAGATGGTGAAACCCTGGATGAGGGTGCAACCCGGCATGCCATCCTTGTTCATGTGGATCCCGTACAGCCCTCCATGGGCCTCGTTGTCCTGCCACGACGCTACCGGATTGGCCATCCCTGGTCAGGTGACACGGGGGTAACGGTACATATATACATATAAAACCTGAATACATCACATGAATTACAACGTGAGTTGTAAAAGCACTATATAAGTGTTTAATGATAATGAATATATAATATAATATAATATAATGTAATGTAATGTAATGTAATGTAATGTAATGTAATATAATATAATATAATATAATATAATATATGCAGTACATTTTATATTGACACATTATTCATATTTTTTGCCATGTTGATTGAGAAAAAAAATTGTCGGCAACTTGATAAAAGTAAATGACCCTTTAGGCGATGGGAAAGGTATTACCTGGGCATAGTATTACAGTAATTAATTTACAGTAATAAAAGTAAGTGACCCTTTAGGTGATGGGAAAGGTATTACCTGGGCATAGTATTACAGTAATTCATTTACAGTAATAAAAGTAAGTGACCCTTTAGGCGATGGGAAAGGTATTACCTGGGCACCGCTCTCCATCCATACGGTAGCCTGACCTTTCGTAGCCCGCGACAATGTTGCCAATCAGAATAGAATCTGTGCCTTCATTCACCTAAAAGAAAAACAATTTACATTACTGAAAATTTTACAAAAGTAATGACATGGTGATCTATCTGGAAATATATATATGTGTGTGTGTGTGTATTTGAAGATGCCACTATGTCAATTTGTAGGAGATAGTTTGAAAGCTGTAAATTGTCCATAATGGGGAAAATTCTTATTAAACTTTATTAAACATACATAAAGTGTCCAAGGGGGTTACAGTAGTTGCTACTTTAAGGATCAGTCCACCTGCCAGGTAAGCACTGACCTCTATGCTGGCGGTCCAGTCGAAGTTGTACGTCTCCTCTCGGCCCTGGTAGGAGCCCGGCCACAACGTCATCGTCACCAGGTTCCTCCTGATCAGGTTCCCGCTGCCCCACACTCGGATACCTGTGACCACAGGCTTCATCAGGCATTTTACGACAACCAATGTTTTACAACAGACAACCAACGTTTTACAACAGACAGCGGACATTTTACAACACACACATATGACTTATCAGCGAGTCACATAGCGAGTACTTAGTAAAGGCATTTTATATTTGTTTTACAACAGACATCCGACATTTTACCACAGACATCCAATGTTTTACAACAGACATCCAACGTTTCACAACATACACATTTGACTTTTGACCACACATGTAGCCGGTACTTAATAAAGGCATTTTATATTTGTAAAGTTGTTTTCTTTCTGCAATGACGAGTTAGAGCAGAGATGGTTGATAAAGTTGCAAACGGTCTTTGGTTACAGCACCTTGTTTTGATAAGAAGCCTGTACAGTAACTGCCTTGCTTTTATTCTCTGTATCTTTTAATAATTTTAACTTCTAAAGTGTGTTTTTTATCCTCAAAATCTTTTACCTTATAAGGTGCGCTGTAAAGTATGTTCTAAGGTGCCTACCTTCGCCAACAGTGAAGTAGATGACGTTGTCGTCTACGGTTAGTCCGTCAGTGCCAAAGATGCCGATGGCGGGGGAGAAGCCATCATGGAAACCGCATCCCTGGATGTATGACTCCATATCAGGCACCTACAGACACACACACACACCACCATCACACACACACACCATCATGTTACTTTAGACTCTATATCAGGCACCTACTGTAGAGGGACACACATCACCATGTTACTTTAGGGACAAGTTTTCGTTCAGCATTTAGTGTTAGTATGCACCGTTCAAGGGTTACACTTTATTTTATTGTCCCTGTTACATCAATTGGACACAGTGTAACAAAATATGTTACACAAACACTTTACCATAGAGTTAGGGTTAAAGTTAGGTATGTACAGTGTAAGAACATAATATCACATGTTTAACACATGAACAACAGTCATAAACATGAATGAAGTGTCATTAATGTTCATGATATGTGCCATGTCATGTTCATAAAGGGCTAATGTCACCCTTATGTAGACACTTTCAAATAAAGTGTTACTGTGTTCTCTCTCTCACCTCTCCCAGATTGATGAAGGCCACTGAGTAGCGGGGGTCACTGAAGTCCGACCAGCCCTCCTGCCCCGTGTGGTAGAACTCCACATTCCTGAGCTGAGCTTTGCCTGAGGAGACAACGAATCACGTTTAAACGTCTTGGAATGTGTCATATTATGTATGCCTGCACACACACACACACACACACACACACACGTCTGTGCATGCCGGAACACACACACACACACACAGATACACACACACAAGCACACGCATGCACCTTCCCACACAAACACAGTGTCGCTATAAGATTTGCGTCTGTGCTCAGTGTTGCTACCTCTGTAGTCGATTCCATTGTCTGAGAAGGTTCCCACGACGACACGAGCACCAAACGATTGGCTCATCAGCTCAGCGTGGGCGTGGCCAATGATCTTGATGTTTCTGCTCAGCAGACCCACGTCAGCGGCTAGCGTGTAGGTCTTGGAGGAGCCGGTGACAGTGTAGGTCGCACCTGCAAGGCAATAAACAAAAAACATTGTGTTGATTATAAATTCTTTTATTTTAATTTTTTTTTTAATTATTTGTTTATTTTCCATAAATGGTATAGTGTGGTAAATGTCAGTCATTCTTAAAAACAAAATTGCGGCACAATCTTACAAAGTTTGCAAATGACCATATACGTTTTTTTTTTTTTTTTTTTTTTAAATAAAGCCATTAGCAAGCCTTTTAGTTGGCTGACTTGAACATTTCTTAATGAAGTATAAATGTCATGATAGCATTGACCCTCTGCGTCAACACAGTTGTTTTTTTGCGTCTAGACAGAGGATGATACTATAAATCCACTATTAAAACAACAATAATTCCTAAAATGTGCTCCAGTGGGTAGTCATTTGTATTCAGACTTGTCGTGAGACTGACCGAGATGAGTGTGTGTGAGAGGCTCGCTCAGTGTGAGTGTTTGTAGGTTGTCAGAGATGGCAGAGATGGTCCTCTTCTCTGTCTGCCAGGGGTCATAGCTGCTGGTGGAGATGACCACTTCATCGCCCACCTGAAACACACAGCAGATCATATTTAACTCCACCCTCATTAGTAGGCCAAAGCAGAGCCACAGCTATTGTAGCTAAATTACTTGCATGTACTGTACATTTAACATCATTTAAGCACTTTCAAACAGACCATATTCCAATCTTTAATGTTTGTCTTGTTTGCATCAGCAGATTAGGTTATAATATATATAAGGCATGTAGGTGGCGGCAAAGGGGTTTTTGGCCCTAAACTGCCTATTTCATGTACTATTTTCAGAAAATTGACAGTTCCCGTAAATATGTTTACAAAAATGTCAAAAAGATATAAACAGATAATCATGTTTATATGATAATCATCATCATATAAACATGTAAAAGATTAAAAAAAAAAACAGTTTTGAAGTTTTCTTCTATATGTGGGCCTTACCAGGCTAAGGAAACCCCTTACCTGCCAGTCCACGGCCTTGCGTAGGGTAAGCGTGTTGGACCCAGCTGAGGCAGTGCTGGCCAGTTTGGTGTGGTAGACGTTGTGGGGCCTGCCGTAGAGATCCAGGGTGCCGAACACCCCCAGCACCTTGGAGCCCTGGTTGGGGCCGTTGGGCAGGAGCCAGTTGGGGGTGTAGTGGGTACCCCTGAGGACGATATGGAGCTCCCCCCTAAAGGGCTCATCCGCCCAGCCTGCAATCAGGCGCCCACCCTGCAGGGGAACAGCCAATGGGTTTAATCAGGCCCGCCCAGAGAGATGGCTAGTGTGTGTGTGTGTGTGTGTGTGTGTGTGTGCAGGCCTGCCCAGAGAGATGGCTGGTGTGTGTGTGTGTGTGTGTGTGTGTGCAGGCCTGCCCAGAGAGATGGCTGGTGTGTGTGTGTGTGTGTGCCTCTCAACCTTCAAAAAGCTTGTGAAAACCCTTCCTTTCCAAGACTGCTTCCCTTCCTAACAAAACTCTACTAACCATCTCTTTACATAGGTGCCTTGTGGTTGTATGAGTGCGTAGGGGATGTGTGTGTCTGAAGTGTCCCTGCCCCGGGAAACTTAGCTAAGGCATATGTATCTCCTTGTGTGTATGTGTGTAGTCTGTTTACGCTGTGTTTCTTTACACATCTGTTAGCTTATTATGTCCTCCTTTTGTAAGTTGCTTTGGATAAAAGAGTCTGCTAAGTGTAATGTAATGTAATTATTGGGCCCTCCTACTCCAAATACATGGTGAAAAAAAGCAACAGTGTCACAATCTTACCTACGAAAGGCTGTATTTGTAGTTAATTCACAATAGATTAATGGCACTCACTTTTAGGTTGTAGAGAAGTACTTTATACGTTACAAATGGCACATACTGTAATATTCTATTCGTTGCTTTGTTGTTTGGTATACAGCACAGTGCACTGTGTAGTCCCATACTACTACAGTCATGAAAGTAACCAGGGCTGACCATAAGGGGAATAAACATGAAAGCTTTCCGGGGCCCAGCCGACTGAAAACCCATAGGGGTTTTGTGGGGTGGAGGGGTGGGCTCCAATACCTAAAATACCTTGACTAAACCAAGACTAAAATTACCAGACTTTTAGTCCACTAAATTTTGACGAACAAAAACGGTATGTGAATAACTAAGACTGAAACGAAATTTTTAAAAATTGCTGACGAAATTACCACTACCTGGATGGAAATGTAGGTTGCGTCGAACAATATATAGTAACATACTGCTTTAGTCATAAACGTAACTCATAAAAATGGACGTGGGCGTGTATCGGCAAAAGTGAAGGTGCTATGTAGGTTCACCTGAATGGAGATGTAGGTGGCGTCGAGCACGATTGGGGTGGTGGAGCGGGCAGAGCGAGAGGAGGAGGAGGTGCTGTTGTCAGGGACCTCCAGCACACCCTGCACCGTCAGCCTGTTTAGTGGGGGAGTGCTGCCATCTAGCACCACCCACAGGCCTGGAGGAGGACAGCAGGCACATGGTTAGCGGGGAGTAGAAAGAGGGAGGAAAAGAGGAACAAAAGAGAAGAGTAGAAAATGAAGAAGAAAAGGATGAGGTATGGTGAACCACAGGAATGGTACTCGGGTATACACAGACAGACAGACAGACAGACAGACAGACAGACAGACAGATAGACAGATAGACAGATAGATAGATAGATAGATAGATAGATAGATAGATAGATAGATAGATAGATAGATAGATAGATAGATAGTAGTCTGCTGTTACCTGATGGAATGACCACATTGGAGCCCTCTTTGGGCACGGTGAAGTTGTTCTCAGGAGAAGAGCGCCAGAATGAGCTGTTGGACCAGTTTCTGTGGTTGGAGTGAACAAAAACAAAGGCTCAGTCAAAGATGTAGGTTTATTACATAAGATGCACATCAAAATGAGTAGAATTACACATGCTCATGTTTGTGTACGTGTGTATGTGTGAGTATGTGTCTGGTGTGTGTGTGTATGTGTGTGTGTGTGTGCGTCTGGCGTGTGTATTTGCACGTTGTGTGTGTGTCTGTGTGTGTGTATGTGAGCATGCTTTAATATGTGTGTGCATGTCATGTGTGTGTATGTATGTGTGTGTGTCTTTATACATATTTGCATGTTATCGCTCACATGAAGTTGGCAGGTCTTCGTGAGGGGAGGGGGGCCAGGGTGGCAGGGGGTGCTGGGGTGGGGGACTGGCAGCTGGGGAAGTAGCAGCTGAACACCTGAAAGTCCACCTGCCTGTCCAGCCCCTGGGGGTCCACACTGGAGCGGCGTCGCCGACTGCTGAGGCTGTTTTTACCCGAGACTAAGACAGGGGGCAGCAGAGAGCAGCAATATAGTCAGTGTCTTTGATGCTGCAATCTCGAGTACGTATGTCTTAACCATAGACTGAGAACTGGACAAGCCCTCTGTAACGTCACACACAGACTTTTCTTACAGACCGGGTCAGGTTAAAATCGAAGGTTTCGGGTGTGGCTATCTTTGGCAAATCATTCTATTAATGTTGATGGAAGTGATCTAGGGATTAAACTAATGGATTCTTAAAAAATGTACCCCCCTCAGAGTTATCATAAACTGGAACACTACGAAACACCAAAACAACGCACATACGTGACATGCCAGTACTGTTCTCCGCATAGTCATAATAGTTTGTGTGGAACAAAAGTCATTAGGTTCAACAAGAAGGTCAACAGGACAACTCAGTTTCAGACTTTTGACATATTTTGCAACAAAAAATACTGCAAAAGTTATTTTTGTTACCATCACATTGTTTATCATGCAACCTTGCATGATAAACAATGTGATGCAAATGTCATGCAAAACAGAAATATTGATATTTGAACAGGGCATTGGTCTCAATAACAAAGTTTTTACTATGGGCTCTAATAAACTGTGCTGAGAGTTGACCAGTAGGTGGCAGTAGAGAGCCAAGTGGCTAACTCACTCAGGTAGTACAGGTTCTTGGTGGCCTTGTCAAAGTACCAGTCTCCATTCACATTAGCAGTGTTGGTCAGGGGGGAAGTGGAGCCATTGCGCTTATCCATGATGTAGAAGCTGTCTGGGCTCTGGGTCAGATTGTGGTTGATGATGATGTAATCATCAGGCTATAAGAGAGAGCGAGAGAGAGAGAGAGAGAGACAGGGACAAGGAAGAGAATTAGAGTTCAAACTGGAGCAAAATGTGTTGCATTACTGCTTTTTTGTTATTTGTTCAAACTTAATAAAAGCCAGCGAACGCAAAAATACATGAATATAGAAATTCATAAAATGTGCATTAAACAACATAAAATGTACACAACTAGTTTGCTTAGCTGTATTTTGTGTCGTACCTTAAACCCGTAGAAGACGGAGGCGTACGAGATGTTAGTGAGCTGAGCGCCGCCTTGGAAGTGCCACCTGTACGTCTGTCCCGAGGCCAGCATCACCATCCAACCGTTCGGGTGAGTCATCCTCTTCTTCATGTACTGAATCACACTTGAGCCTAGTGGGTGGACATTGGAGCACTTCATCAGCAATGTACTAATATTAGATTAGATTAGATTAGATTAGATTACAATGCACTTTATTAGGTATAAATACATAAATAATATGTTACTAGATGTAGAAATGATGCTGTTAGTTTCTGGTTAGATCTGTGAAATCCTTTGCATTTTTCACTCAATATTTTATGCATGCGTGTTTGTGCATTTATATGTATGTCTATATGTGTATGTGTGTGTGTGTGTGCGTGTGTGTGTGTGTGTACGTGTGTGTGCATATGTGTGTGTATGCATATATCTAGGTACATGTATGTGTATGACTATGTGTTTGTGTGTGTGTATGTGTGTGTGTGCATGCTTGTGTGTGTGTGTGTGTGTGTGTGTGTGTGTGTGTGTGTGTGTGTGTGTGTGTGTGTATGTGTGTGTGTAGGTGTGTATGTGTGTGTATGCATATATCTAGGTACAGTACATGTATGTGTGTGTGTGTTTGTGTGTATGTATGTGTGTTTGTGTGTGGGTGTGTGTGTTTGTGTGTGGGTGTGTGTGCGCGTACATGTGTGTATGTGTATACATGTAGCACCCACCAAAGTTATTGGAGAAGACAGCAGGGTTCCCCTGGAGGGAGGTGGGTGTGGGCTTGTTGAAGGACAGGCGGTGGAAATGGACACTGGGCTGGCAGATGACCCCGGGGAAGCCCACACTCCAGTTGGCGTTGGAGACGCACAGAGACGGGTCCAACAGGGCACTCGCCGGCACCACCTTACTGCCCGCTGTGCCTGGACAGGACATCACACATAGTAAATAAGTAAGTACATTTCATTTCTAAAGCACATTTAAAACAGCTTACACTGACCAAAGTGCTGTACAGAGGGTGGCTAAAAGAACAGAAATAAAATGCAAAGCATAAACAATCAGATGCAAAACTAAAACAATAAAGAGCATATCACAGAGGTCACAACACGTTCAGAGGTCACAACCATAGACTGTATGTAAGAGAATTGGACAAACCCTCTATGACGTCACGCCTAGACTTTTTCACGGACTGGATGAGGCCGAAACACACCAAAAATGTTTTTTTTACCGGGCTGTAAATATGTTTATTTTTGCTGTGAAAATTGACTTTTTAACATGGGAGTGTCTGGAAAGTTGCTCGCTCCTGCAGTCAGCCCCCCAATGGACATTTGAGGTATTACATTTTCAGGACATACAGTATGGGCTTCACTGTTTAGCCTGGCATGTTGCTGATTGGTCACAGCATGAACATCACATATCACAGAGGTTAAAACATGGAGCTAATTCACCGTAAGTTGCTCTGGATCATAATATGTTATATATCAAACATGGAGCTGGAAATAATATCAAATATCACAGAGGTCATAAAGTGAAACTGGTCCTAATGTCATATATCACAGGAGTTATAACAATCATAAAATTAAGCTTGTCATACCATTATATGTTACTGAGAATATTATAACGAGTGTTGTGTTGTGTAGGTTGTGATGTCGATGTCGGGTTACCTGTGAGAGAGCCGTCCAGGTCGACGAGGTTGATCTCGTGCTCCCACCTGAAGCCGGCCTTGTTGGGCGAGTTGTAGAACTGAATCCCCGAGAACCGGGCCTCCCAGCCCCCGCACAGCTCGATGCAGGTCCCATCTATGGCCGCCACCCCGACCGCCGTGCAGCTCGACCGGTCGTAGTTCATGAACTTGCTGGAGATGACGCTCATGCCGTCGTCCAGCGGCAGGATGACCCCTCTGACCTGGCAGTAGTCGCTGCCTAGCAACAGCTCGTCCAGGTGCCCCACCAGGGTGCTGTTGACCACCACCGCGCCCGACTCCAGGCCGAAGTCCCGCACGAAGCCACTGATGATGCGCTTGCCCTCGATGCCCGCCTTCTCGTTGTTGACCATGACGAAGCCGTTGAACTGCACGGCGCCCACGTCCACCCACTCGGCGCCCTTCTCGCAGTTCCAGGTGGTCAGCGTGCGGAACACGGCGGGCTCGGGGTTCTGGGACCCGCAGCGGCCCTCCTTGACCGGGTAGAACTCCTTGAAGATCCACAGGCCGAACCAGCCCTGCGAGTGGACCGTGTTGTTGGAGAACTCGCCCAGCGGCACACGCTGCTGGCAGATGTCTGGGTCGAAGCTGGCCCCGTCGGGGTGCTCGTGCATGCGGTACCAGAACCCGAAGTGGGTCCCGCCGGCCGCGGCATTGTGGCGGATCACGTTGTCGGCGTTGGTGACCCAGTACGCGGCAGGCGTGACGTCGTCGTTCAGGAGGCTCGTGCTCTGCTTGACGAACACGGCCAGGTTGTACTGGATCACGTTGCCCGTCTCGATGCCGTCCTCGATGAAGAAGGCGCCGCCCATGATGTTGTAGATGACGTTGCGCTCCACCAGGAGGTGGTGTGTGTTGTGGATGGTCACGGCGCGGTTGTAGGTCTGGTGGAGGGCGCAGCCGCGCACGTAGGACTTGAAGTTGACGTCGCCCATCAGGTGCCAGTGGATGGGGTAGCGGCCCAGGCGGAAGGCCTGGCCAGCGTTGAAGATCTGTGGAAGGTGACAAACTCTATGAGACTCTACGCCAGGCCCTTTGATGATGGGCTTGTTTTAAAATGACTGGCTGGCTAAGTGGCTGGCTTGAAGTGATGCATTCTGGACTTGAAATGGTGACGTTTTTGGAAAATCCCATCACCGCACCAGACTGCACCCACCAATGTGGTACGCGTTCATAGCAACATCTAAGGCTGCTCGATTATGGAAAAAATCTGAATCACGATTATTTGGGCCAAAACTGAAATCACGATTATTCAAACGATTATTTTGTTTTCCTCAGTAACATGCTTCATTTATTGAAAATGTATTCAAAAACATTTTGAAAAAACATTCTTGTACCTTCGGATTTTCCCTAATACCTTTCTTCGTAAACATTAGTAAGTCTCCTTTGATGTCTAATGTACAAACAGTAGAAATGTCTAATGTATACATCTAATGTACAGTACAAATAGTAGAAAATAATTAGGACAAAAACATTGTTGCCCTCTATTTTAATGTTTTGAGATCGTTTGGCCCTGAAATCGTTATCACGATTAGAATTCGATTAATTGAGCAGCCCTAGCAACATCTATGTTTAAGTTGTTTACATTTCTGCTAGAAGTTAGTGGCTAAACAATGAAAAGTGTAAATAAACAGTAAACAATGAAAAGTATAACACCATTGACAGTGATCATGGGCGTATACCTCCACATGTTCGATTCTGCCGATGGCCAGGTTTTCGCCAGGTCTGGGTGCGTGGAACATGATGCAACCCCCAAACTGGTCGCTTCCCGTCTCCTCACCAAAGCGTCCCTGGAAGCAGGTCTGGGTCGTAAACTCGCCTGCCAGCCGAAACAAACGGATTTTAATTAATTATATGCTGGCATTTACCTTGCCTGCACAGTTTCTGCATTTAACAACTTTCGATTTTTAATACGTAAACACTCAAGATGGACTCAACCATTTAAATTACATACTGAAATCATTCTTTTTACTTCCACCAGCAGAGGTTATGTCGGTGTTTGTTTGCTAGTTTGTTTTTGTTAATTAACAACATAACTGAAAAAGTTATGGATGGATTTTGATTAAATTTTTAGGGTAGGTCAAAAATGGTCTAACTTAAAAGTGATTAGATTTTGGTGGTGACCTGAGCTGCCCTGGCTAAGGTCTGCGCTCTCCTTTCCGAGTGCTTTTCTAGTTTCCTACCTGTGTTGAAGCCCTCTGGACAGGCCTCGATCTTGTCGTTCCACTCGGCGCTGTTGGATCCACGCACCACGATGTTCCTGGTGAGGAGGCCCACCTCCGCCCTGGCTTCAAACACCGTCCCGTCGGGCAGTGTGACAGACACCCCAAGATGGGTGTAGTTTAGGGCCTGCGTCAGGGTGAGGGTGCGTCCATCAGAGGACACCGAGGCGATTATCCTCACCTCGCTCTCTCTCTGACTGTGCCTGGGGAGGTCAAACAGACAGACAGACAGACAGACAGTCAGATTTTTTGCTGAGTATTTGCAGAGTATTTATTGCTACCATTTATTCTTCTGCCCTTGTTTCACGGTTGGTTAAAACCCTTTAAGACACACCCCCTAATATAACTTTGTTGTTACCAGAATGGCAATGACCAAGTTGTAATGTGTTACTTTCTGTAATGTCGTAGTAATGTTGTAATGTTGTAGCTACTTTTTTTTTTTCAGTCAAAGCGTTTGAGCCAAATGCGGAACCTTGTGTGCTCAAACCCTGTAGCAGCAAGGCCCTATATAAAGGCAAGGTGCCCACGTTTCTTTCACAGTTGCATTCTGTACCCTAATGGCTAAAATGCATGCAGTTTGGATCAGTATATGGCTAAGTTCGTGGTTTGTGGTTGTAACCACTGCTTCCAGGCGCTATCTGGATCCAGCAGACATGGCCAGAGCAGTGCAACCTTTGGAAGATGGAAACCCTCAGAGGGAGGTTGCTCGTTGCTTTGCTGTGTCACGTAGGGTGATAAGTCGGCTGTGGATATGTCACCAGGACACTGGGGAATATTCCAGACGACAGGCCAGGGTTGAAACCGGTGTACAACAGCTCAACATATACTCTGCTTGCTCCCTTAATTGTTTTGAGCAGTCTAGAATCACCTGTGGCTCCTGCCGCTGGTGCTTACCTGTGACCGGTAGTGGCGATGACCACCTGGTCCCCGCTCTTCCAGGTGACGGGGTGGGTGAGGACCAGCGTGGTGGAGCCGCTCCCTGCGGTCTGGGCAAGGCGGGTCCAGGTAACGGGCACGGGTATACCTGGAGGAACAGGTATCGCAGGTATTACATGAGCTGTAAGCGGAGAGTCCTACTGCGGGGGTATTGGTGGGGGACTGTGTGCTTCACTGCGGGGCTATTGGTGGGGGACTGTGGTGTCCATGTCAGGGGGTTTAGCTTCTCTCTGTGTCAGCTGATGTCCAGAGGGGCTGAGTGATGTCATTTTAACCACTTGGTGCATACTGGGTTTCTAGGTCATGTAATCTTTGTAATCTCAGATAGATTTCTCCAACAGGTTAAGCTAACTGGTGACTCAAAAAGGATAACTGGTGGGATCTTCTGAACATGAAACCAGTTACATGATTTTTAAAAATCTTCAAAATTTAAAAATTTAATTTGAAATTAAGTACTCATGTGTAGTTTTGAAGTGAAGTTTTAAATTACCATATTAAAGCACTGCAAGCCTTTTTATGTTTCTTTTTATAGACAGTTAGCCTCGTGTTCAGGTCCTATAGTTCTTCTGGTGCGGTAGTCCTCAATAAACATACTGTGTAGACTCGCACACAATAAATCAGAATCACAAAGTCTTTTCTCAGAGCAAGTATTTTTAAAAGGGTTTCACCAGAGGAGTGCAAAAAGTGCATAAACTTTCAAGGTGCAATTTTTTTTCGACAGAAAATAACATTTTACAGACCGATAATTATATATATTTTCATTGATCTTTACCGTGAAGGTCGAGCACTCCCTCTCGCACTCCCAGGGTCTTGGCTCCGTAGACAGGTATCTCAGGTGAGCCCAGGCTGCCGTGGAGAGTGATGATGGCCTTGTGCTGGAACGGCTCCTCTTCGGTTCCGATCTGCAGCGCTCCTCCGTTCGTGATTAGGATGTTCTCCGCCCGGAGTTCTATGTCCTTCTCGTCAAACACCAGCTTCCCACCTGAGAGGGCAGAGTGATCCAGAGAACACCTTTTAGACATTTTTTATTCAAGGAAAACACTGCTTTATTAACAAAGACTGCTATATAAATAAACTGGCTTGACTAGTAACAAAACATGACAATTTATTTGCATGTTTATTAATACAATGAATTGCTAATTACAGTTTTTGCCCACAGCTTGAACACAATAGACATATGCTTAAACCAAAGTAACATAACTTGAAGTTGTGTTACCATGCCTTAAACACAGTGTAACCATACCTTAAACAAAAGCACTGCTTTACACTTCAGTTGCAATTCTGCAACACAAGTTGCTCCTTTTTGCAAAACACTTGCTCCTGCACACTACAAACTATTTCATACATAAGACACTTCGTTCAAAAATGAAATACCGATGTATCATTGGCAAAACACATCTATTCAAAATACAAAAAACAGTGTTTTATATAAAGTAGACTGGTGTGTTGGTGCTGATGTGACAGTGTTTTCATAACATACAAGTGTGTGCAATTTTGTCATTAGAGTGACATTTTGGCGAAGGATTGTTAGGTTTTGATTGCAGAGTTTCAATTTGACATAGATGTGAATGGTTTATTTCCAAGTGTTGTGTCCTATGTGCTTGGGTGTATTGTTTTGCCCAAGCGAGCCAAATTTGGCAAAATGTGTTTAAGCAATGGGCAAAAACTGAAATACAATAAACTATTTTGTTTATTACATAGTTAAGTGATAAACATATCTATTTTTGTTTGCATGTGCATTACTATAATGAATGAAATTGGGTAAAAGCCAGAACGATGAGTGAGTCAGTGATGACAATGACGAGTCAGTGAGATGTTGCTAATTGAGGTATGTTGTTTCTAGTTAACCGTTAATGAGCAGCATCTTGAGCACTGGGGTGCCTAGTCAGTGAGATGTTGCTAACTGAGGGAAGTGTTGTTAGCTGACCCTTAATGAGCAGCATCTTGAGCACTGGGGTGCCTAGTCAGTGAGATGTTGCTAACTGAGGGAAGTGTTGTTAGCTGACCCTTAATGAGCAGCATCTTGAGCACTGGGGTGCCTAGTCAGTGAGATGTTGCTAACTGAGGGAAGTGTTGCTAACTGAGGGAAGTGTTGCTAACTGAGGGAAGTGTTGCTAGCTGACCCTTAATGAGGAGCATCTTGAGCACTGGGGTGCCTAGTCAGTGAGATGTTGCTAACTGAGGGAAGTGTTGCTAACTGAGGGAAGTGTTGCTAACTGAGGGAAGTGTTGCTAGCTGACCCTTAATGAGGAGCATCTTGAGCACTGGGGTGCCTAGTCAGTGAGATGTTGCTAACTGAGGGAAGTGTTGCTAGCTGACCCTTAATGAGCAGCATCTTGAGCACTGAGGTGCCTAGTCAGTGAGATGTTGCTAACTGAGGGAAGTGTTGCTAGCTGACCCTTAATGAGCAGCATCTTGAGCACTGGGGTGCTGGTGTCCAGCAGGATGGTCTGGCCCTCGGTGATGACGGCGAACGTGCCCTCCTCCGGAGGGGGAAGTCCACCCCAGGTGAAGCGGGACGACCACACGTCTATGTAGAAAAAGTCTGCGTTGTCCTGCAAACCACACAAACCAAATTACATTACATTATATTACATTATAGTACACTGCAACCCATGCTTTAACCCAAAGGGACTGACAACTAAGGAACACAGTCAAGCTCAGACAAACATAGGAGATTGCAGAGTAATTACAAAGAGAAAACGTTGAGGGTGCAAATCATAAGAGTGTGTAGAATATGTGTGTGTGTGTGCGTGTGTGTGTGTGTGTGTGTGTGTGTGTGTGTTTGTGTGTGTGTGTGTGTGTGTGCACGTGCATGTGTGTGTGTGTGTGTGTGTGTGTGTGTGTGTGTGTGTGTGTGTGTGTGTGTGCATAAAGGTGTGTCCCCCTCTGCCCGCTCACCATCAGAGCGATGCCTCTGTCTCCGATCTGGACGCGGACTTTGGTCTCCTGGGATCTGCTCTGGGAGTTTGTCACGCACACGATGTGGGTGACGTTGGCAGACACCACGTCACACACGGACCCCGCGATGGTCACACTGACCTTGCTGCTGTTGGTGCTGCAGGAAAATACCAGAGATACAGATTTGTGTGTAAGGACAGATTTGTGTGTGAGGACAGAGAGAATTATATATCAGATTTGTGTGTGAGGACAGAGAGGAGTGGGATATAATTCAGAATTACCAAAATTATATATCAGATTTGTGTTTTAAATTCTTGTGAATTTGAATGACTTTTGTCCATTTGAAAAGGATGGGTGTAAGATGCTTAAATGTGTCCATGGCATATAATTGTATGATGTGTTTACTTATTGCTAATGCTTTTTACTTTACTTACAGTAATAGTATACGTCAATATTTGCATATTCATTATTTGATTCATTTAGCTTTTCAGTTTTTTTTCCAATTGCTGTTCTTAATATCTGTAATTGTTATTTTTAGAACAATTTAGAACAATAACCACCTGTAGTTCATTGTGGTAAATGTCAGTTCATGTATTTCTGTTAAATCTGATTGACTTGGCTTTGCGAGTTAAGTAACAGGTTTCATTTATCTGTTTATGACAATGTGTTTGACATAGCATGACAAAAGCCTGCAGCGAGCCAAAGACATAAAACAGCTCCTTGCCAACTGCGAGTCAAAGGGACAAAAAGACTCTGCAGCCTGTGGCGACGAGTGTAAGTTGTTCCTCGTCCGCTATTGTCTTCCCCCCTGACTGCCGCCGACGAAGCGGTCGTTCCGGTTTTTTCACACGCACCTGAAATTGGAGCCCGTGATTGTCAGTCTCGTGCCGCCGGCGGTCCCGCCCCGGCGAGGAGACACCTCGGTGATGGCCGGCGTCAGGGAGGATTTGTACGTGTAGCCGTTGGACGCGTTCACCGAGTCTTTGCCGTTCATCACCGTGACGAGGCAGGCCCGCTCCGTATCACTTCCTGCGAAGGAGGGAAGTACAGGAACATCACACGGTCCATTATCACTCCGCCATGCGGGTGGAATCGCAAAGCCAATATGTCTTGTACTATCATAAATCTCAACCCATTGTGATCTTGTCTGATCTGTATTTATTAACTCTACATTCTATCTAATGTTCAAAGGCTTAGCACTTAATCATAGCACCATCAGTCAACATTTCAGTCGACACATCCTCATATCAGCACAGCAGAAAACATCAAATAAATCTCAGATGGCATTTGGTTTGTGATTTTACAATGTCACATTCCATCATATTTGTATAAAGGCTTCTCCCTCATACAGTACCGCAAACTTTCAATGAACTGTTAAACCCTTCAGATGGTCCCTCTTCTGAAGCAGAGATTACGTGCCACCTTGTAGGCGAAGAAGGCATTTGAAGCCTAGGGCGCAATGCAATGCGTGCCTTAAAAGCATGAGAAAAATCTTAAAGAGCAGGGTTCTTCACAGGGTACTTCACTTTGTGTTTAACTTGCACCCAAATTAGTTTGAGTTTTGGAGTCTGAACGCGCCTGACCTAGTGTACATTTTGTTGAGGGTAGTGGTGGCCTGGTGGCTAAGTTGTCGGCCTTGTGACCGCAGGATGGCACGTTCGAAACTGCCAGTAGTGCCAATAAGGTACACTGAGCATGGTACCGTCCCCCCACACACACACACACACACACACACTGAGGTACCCTGAGCATGGTACCGTCCCCACACACACACACACACACACACTGAGGTACCCTGAGCATGGTACCGTCCCCACACACACACACACACACACACTGAGGTACCCTGAGCATGGTAACGTCCCCACACACTGCTCCCCTGGGTGCCGTTGTCATGGCTGCCCCCTGCTCACGTGTGTGATGGGTTAAATGCAGAGTCAATCTTGTTGTGTACACTGTGTGCTGTGCTGTGGATGACACTGACACTGGGTTCTGTTTGTCCTGTTTAAATGACGTGCCACCTTACCATTGGTGGGAGGCGTGCGGCAGTAGAGGTGTGTGGATGTGGAGGTGTCTCTGAGGACCTCACACTCCTTGTGGCAGATCCACACCTGGGAGGATTGGGGGTCAAACCCTGTGCCCTCCACCCTCACCACGTTACCCCCACCCAGGCCCCCTACGAGGACAAAATACAGATGAAGAGTACTTAAAACAAATACATTCTTTTAAATAACAAAATAATCATACAATCAGAGAAAGACAATCAAAAGGTAAGAAGGTAGAGAAAAAAAAAAACAGAACCACATCACCAATCGGCTCAAATAAACTCAATTACTACTTTATTACTAATTACTATTAAACTAAATTAATCAAATTAATAACCTGAGCACATTTTGCGAGCATTATAAGGGCTTTTTATTCAAAGAGTAACAGCAGAACTTTGTTTACTAAAAAAAGTGTCATTACTGCAGCAATAAAACTAAACAAATAAATAAAAATGTTTCAAAATGCTCATCATTGCATATATTTCCGAACACAAATTTGAAGGGTGGGCAGGTACAGTATATGTGTTAAATGTTTATATTTGGTGGTAAAAGTAATATGACCTTTAAGTGAACTGTTTTCAAAGAACATTTCAAGAGTGATAAGACTGTTACTGTACCTTCTGAGGGCACGACGCCAGTGAGACGGAGCTCGTAGTTGAAGATGACATTGGACACGGCGTAACCTTTGACCTTGTGCTGAAGCATGATGGGAAAGGTGCCACCGGCATGCTCGCCCACGGCACACGTGACCAGAGTGTCTGTCACCGTGGCAACGGTGCAGGCAACGCCGTCGATGTGAACTGCGATGAGATTGGTGTCTGTGCCAAAGCCAGAGCCTGTCAGGGAGATGACTGTGCTGCTGGGACCTGAACGAGAGCCATGACAGATTGAGAGAGGAAGAGGTCAAGGGTGGATCAGTGCAACACTGAGGGGTGTACGTTAAGGGGTACATCTAAATACTCTTGCAGAACGTAAATTAATAGCAGGCTTAGGATTACAATGCCACTGGAAAAAATTTTAGAAATTCATATCATGTATTGAGCTTGAGCACTACAACAATAAATAAGAACATTCTGACAGCTATTTCATGGACAGTTCAAGCAAATTAAACATCAGAAACCAGTCTTACAATCAACAAATCAATATTGATTTATAATATAGTGTATGTCAATACAAGCATTATATATTTGTATTACTGCCAGAAGCTTGCTTCTAAAATGTGCGTTTCAGACCAAAAAAAAACTGTAAATGTTTTTTGAAACAGTGCGGTATGAATACGTACCTGTGGCTGGGCTGACACTGCTGAGCCGGGGCGTGTGTGCCTGAGAGTAGTTAAAGGTGAGCACTGGGTACTGCACCTGCAGCACCTGCACGATCACCTGCACCGACCCTGCAGCATGGGGAGGGGTCAGGCAGAGCACCCGTCCTGGCATCACCTCCGTGATCCTGCAGGGGGCACCAGCGATCGTCACGGTGGTGTTTCCTGCCAGGAAGCCGTTGCCCGTCAGCGTCAGAGGGGTGCCGCCAGCCGTGCTGCCCTCCGCCGGACTGAGCGTGGCGGTGACCTTACTGGTCAGTGTGACCCCGTTCGACACTGCCAGCCCTCGCGTCGTCACCACCACCGTGAGCGGGTGCGACCCGGCGGGCAGTGGCCCCACGGAGAGAGTGATGGTGGAGTAGGTCACCCCCGTCACCTGCAGGTTGACCCCTGCGGCATGGACGAACACGTCAGCGGCGTCGCGTCCGAACCCGGTGCCGTTGACGAGCACGGTGGTGAGGTTGCCGGTGACCGTGTTGGGGTTGATGTTGTACACCTGAGGGGCCAGAGAGGACAGGTAGGTGTAGGTGCAGTTGCCCTGGCAAGACGAGGCGATGGCACCCACACGCACGACCACGGGGCCGCTGCGGGGAGAGGTGTTTGACGGCGACGTTCGGCACACGATCCTGGTGTAGTTCGCCTCGAGTATCGCGCAGGGGAGGCCGTCTACGGTCACGGCAAGGTTATGCTGAGTGAACCCAGAACCCGTGACGGTCAGGTGGGTGTGTCCTGTGGTGCTGCCACTTGACGGGCTCATGGAGTCCACCACGGGCAGAACCACGAAGCGGCGGTCCAGCTCGCTGAGCGCAGTGTTGATGGCGGTGCCGAGGCCTTTCACTCCCACTGTGACGGGGAGAGGGACGCCGATCTCCGCACCGCTGTCTGTATGGAGCTGACAGAAGATCTCCGTTGCGGTGCTGTTGACCACCTGGCATGGGTGATCTCCAACCATCACCTGCGATAAAGACAGTGGCATCTCAGTTAATCGCTCTTATGTAATTGTCACTCTCCTTAATGTGGTCATGTAAAATAACCTTACATTTCTTGAACAATGGAACTGTCCTGAAAACACCACAAAACAATTCATCAACTTTTATGCCAACATCAGTGCCTAAAATGAAGCATTAAATTGGGCATTTACTTTTAAAAAAAGAATCGAGTTGCCTTTCACATATCAACAAGGGAACATTCTTTCCTATTTAGTCCCCTTAAAATATCTTCAGGCAAAGTTTAAATTGGGCTGGAGCCCTCCAGAACTCAGCAATAGAATGAGATATTGACCACTGTGAGTAAAGGAACGTTCCCCCTCCATATGAAAGCCAATTCAGCCACTGTCTTCAGGTGTGATTCATGTACTCCAGGATAAATTATAAATGCATGTAAGTGCCTTTTCAGGAACCCTGAGGCCTGCGTAATGTGTGGTGGTTGTACTGTACCTCGATGGCGCAGGTCTGGGTCCCAAAGCCCATGCCCTGGATGCGGATGAAGTCATGAGCGTGGCCACTAGAGGGCGAGATGGCACGCACGGCGGGACTGGCACAGGTGCTGAACCCAAAGGTGGTGGCGGTGTCATTGGAGGAGGGCTCGGGGCAGTTAGAGGTGGCTGCAGGACACTCCTGCACCTCTCTGATCACTCGATTTGGAGCTGTGGAGAAGGGGTTAAACGGGCCATTCATCTTAAATACATTTCTTTTAATATTATTATGTAATAATATTTATTTTATTTTACAGTTATTTTTATTTTTAAAGGCTCTTTATTTCAATTTTGTTTCTTTGTGTTCTGAATCATTTAACTGCATTAGGACCTTTTAGTAAGTAAATTATCCCATGTGTCTTTGTTAATGCTTTGAAAGCAAAAGGTAATTTTCCACAATATGTGAAAACTAACTCTGCTATTGTGACAGACATCAAAATAACTTGTGTTTACTTATTGATCTCGCTGATTCAATGGGACATAACAAATCTACAGTATCAGGTGACAGCATTAAGGTACAATGCTCACGGTTACTCACTGATTCCTGAGGTTTCTTCCTGAATTCACGCAAATCAAACAAACAGGGAGTTTTTCCTCACCCCTGTTGCTCGCTGGGGACACTAACAACCGACTGCGCCTAAATTAACCTTCCTCGTCTAGTGCCTCTGGTCTGCAAAGACTGCCGACCTATGCTCACACAAAAGCCCACATTAACAGGGCATTGCATAGTTCTAGCGCCACTGGACTACAAAGGTTGCTGACTAGGGCCTACAAGGACTGCCTACCTGTGTTCATGCAAGAGTCAGTTTGCTACTGTATTTATCTGCTCTGGCACCACTGAACCGCAAGAAATGTTGTCTTGTAACAACCCTGCTAAACTGTAAAACACTTTGAGCTGCATCTTGCATGTATGAACTGTGCTATACAAGTAAAGTGTATTATTATTATTATTATTATTATTATTATTATTATTATTATTAATAATGCCTGCGATACTGCTCATTGTGTAGTTATAATGAATATGAAGCGTTTTTATTCACTGGTAGAACAATTGAATTGTATTGTGTTTCCCCATACAGTCAATGCATTAATGAAACCAATCATGTTTTGGAAATGTCAACAGTGACTTAAGTGGCATTGTGTCCTTATTCATTAATTAATTAAATTAATTAAAGCGTCTCAACCATTGTGTGAGTACAGCTGCACTAATAAAACTGGAACACTTTATCGCTTAACTATAATTCTTTTAGCAAATTGACTGTAGTTGGTCTTCTGAGCGCATATTTACGTAACATTTGATGGACTATTGATTGAATTTGATACATTTTTTTGGCTTTAATTCACATGAAAATCAAATATATGGAAGGGTTTTTTTGCTTCCTGACACTGATATGTTATTATTATTTTTGTCCTACTGACATACTGTAATATCATGCCATGATATCACTGTGATCATGGTGTGAATTATGCCTCCATTATTGGGGGGTACTAGATTTTAAGGGGGTACTACCGTTTATATTTTACATTTGTAACATTAATATGTTGGTAACTCCCTACCCTGCTATATTTTATAACTACACAATGAACACTATCGCGCTCATTACAGCTTAATGCTGCCATCTGATACTATAGATTTGTCTCTTTTGGGGGGTAC
The DNA here is from genome assembly GCA_027475355.1 of Coilia nasus. Classification (NCBI taxonomy): domain Eukaryota; kingdom Metazoa; phylum Chordata; class Actinopteri; order Clupeiformes; family Engraulidae; genus Coilia; species Coilia nasus. Next base: position 27,038,799 of record CM050201.1, read on the forward strand.
TGGGTCTTGATCGAGGAGGGGGGGGTCCCTGTAATGGGAACTAGGGCTGTGATGTTCACCTGGCCTGCTGAGAGCAGCAAACCCCCCGACGGTGACGAGGAGCTGCGCGTTCCTCTCCTCCACCCTCCTGACCGTCACCGCGCCCTGAAGGCTCTTCTGGTTGGCGCTGTCCACGTAGCCACTGCTGTAGTAGTACACTCCTGGGGAGGTGAACTGGTAGCGGAACACACCTGGAGAAAGAGGGGGAAAGGGAGGGAGAGAGAGAGAGAGAGAGAGAGAGAGAAGAGTGTGAGAAGAGAAGTGTGAGTGTGAGTGTGTGTTTATGTGTGTGTGTGTGTGTATGTGTGTGCATGTGTGTTAGTGTTAGTGGTTGGATATGGAGGAAGAGGGGAAAGTTGGGGGGGGGGGGGGGGGGGGGTAAGGGGTAGCGGGGGGTGGATGTGGATGGAGAGGGAAAGGGTGTCAGGTGATGCTAGTGAAACTTTGAAACTGAAACTACTGAAATGATGTGCCTGTTTCTTTTTTCCCCAAAACGAAGAGAACAAATGGCACCATGTAGAGTTGTTCTACCTTTGTGTTTATTGTTTTAAAAACTACACAGCAATCTTGTTTTAATCTTATAAAAGTCCAATTAACTGGGGTCACGTGTCTGAGTTTACCAATTATTCACTAAATATTGCTAGTCATAGTAGATCTAAATGTGCATAAAAGTCATTATAAGGACCTTTCTGTACATGATTAAAATGTCCATTTTATATCTTTCCATAAATAACCTTGACTCTATTCCTGCAGTCATTTAATAATATATATTGAAGAGTGATTTAGTATGCCATAATTGTATGTAATGTCAATGTTATGAATGTCTTCATGTTCTATTCATAGGCTGCCAAACTTGTTTTGTGTTTGACCACTGCAGGTAATAAGCACAATTACCCAGAGCATACTGGAGGGGTGACAATTTTGCCCCACGGCCGTCACTTCATCAAATACGACTGTTCTGTCACCATAACAACTGGCCCCCAGGACAGCACAAGAACAATAGATGGTGCACTAGGGTAAAGATTAGCGCTGATATTTGGCAGCAAAATTACAGTGATGCTGGCTGTTACGACAATGTTTGTGTCCACGCCCTGACAGACAAGTACAGGAGACTGAAAACATTTTAGCAGCAAAACAGGAATGTGCGGTTTCCAGTCACGGTTTAGTAAAAGATTTCAAAAGAGTGTCCTCGGCTTTCATCATGACTGCTTTGCGGTTTGCAATCACCGCGTTTAAATACGTGATGCAAGGACGT